>AWOL01S0048320.1:12188-22730 GCA_000715115.1 Nicotiana otophora
TATATATATATATATATATGAGAGAGAGAAGATAAAAAGTAGAAATTAGAAATATGAAAGCTTGCTCACTTTCAATGAATTTCTTTCTCTTCTTCTAACGTTTACCTATTTTTCACCGACCATAATGGCAGCAACAACAACAACAACAACAACCCAGTAGACCCCCGTATCGCTCCCTCCAAGAACTCCTCACCTTGCTCTTAGGGTGAGGGTTGCTTATCACTAGAGCAACCCACTCTTGTCACTAGTGATTTCGAGAGAGAAATTTGGGATTTTGATGATAAGTTTGAAGGGAGGATTAATGGATATGTTGGCACTAGTGATTTACAGCAACAAAATGAAAAGGAAAAAAGGAAGAGAGAGAAAAAGGAAATAATTAAAAATAGTAATAAAAATACCTTCGTTCATTTTTACTTGTCCAGTATTCTAAAAATAATTTTTCACTTTTACTTGTCACTTTTAGTATATCAAGAGAAGATAATTTATTTTTTCTTGTTATACCCATAACACTAATTACTCATTTCAAATTATTGTTTTAAATCCATTAAAAATATGCATCAATTAATATGGGTATCATGGTAATTATATAATTTATTTATTATTTTTTAAGAGGTGTTCAAAGTCCATAGTGGACAAGTAAAAGTGAACGGAAGGAGTATAAACTAAGATACTTAAATAATATATAAATTTTTAAAAGTTTGTACAAAATAATAATAAATTTATTTGATAACACATAATACATAAAAATCACATTGTTAGGTTTAGAATCTTTAAAAGATATTGCAAATTCATCTTAGTTCCAAGGCACGTAGGAGAAAAGAAATTTAAAAAAAATTACAAACAGGGAAAGAAAAGATTGATTAAAAAGGGGATTTTTCATAACGTACTAACAAACTTGAAAAAACAAATACAAACTCACATTAGGATAGTTTCAAACAGTTTGTATTCCTTTTAGGTTTAGGAGTCTTTTTTCTTTTGTCAACTTTATTTTTCAAATCATTTATTTAGAAATTCAGTCTTATAGAAATAATTAACAACTACATAATGCAATTTAGCATTATGTGCTTCTAGTAAGCTACTAAAAATTATAAATAATTCAGTGCTCTAATTCATTACTAAAAGAACATTAATGAATATAATTATTTGTAAGTTGTTAATCACTAACACTAATTATTAAGTAATAAGTTTCATAACCCGCATAGTATATGAATTATTGTTATCAAACAAAATAATGTAAAAAAAAAAAAAGATTTGAAGAGAAAAGTATAAGAATTGGATACTCAAGACCTAATAAAAATTAAAAATAGAAGATTTTTCACATGAAAGGTTCTACCAAATCCACTTTCATGGCGCGATGTTACTGTTCTCAACTTCTAAAATGTAATAACAAATAGAGTTATTGACGAGTCACGTAGTTAATAATAAAAATTTTATGATCTTTAAAATTTTACACACGATTGCATAGTGGGACGAGCATGTGCTTAAGGCGATGGGCCCATAACAAGTGTTCGTCGGTGCGCTTGAGGCATAAGCTTCCAACAAGAGCCCACACATAAATTCAAGAACATACATCTTACGTCTTACTTACGAGTGTCTCCAATTTTGCCTAACATCTATTTGGCAAGTGCAAATAAAAGTGACTGATAAAAGCCAAATAGAAATATTCAAAACTGATATATTCATTAATTTTTACCTTTTGAATCCTTCATTATCTAAACAGTGTTGGAAGTTTTGATTTATGAATTCTAAAATAATCGACCAATTCTTTTTATATTATAGTATGACTATGATTCGTTCGATATTATCTTTGAACACTTTAATTATCTGCTCAAACAACATTTTTTACTTCATTAGTTTTTTGTATAGTATTTTAAAATGATACTTAGCAATCAAAACAAATAATTAAGAATATAGACTTTATGAGTTCCTCATAGACCTAAGTAACTCTTTGCTTGTGCTGAACATACGCAGCACATTCTTCGTGTTGTTCATTAATTCATGTTTCTTCTACTGATAAAAAGAAACGGAAAAAAAGTTTCTTTTACTGTTGGAGTCCAAGTGGGATGAGAAGTCCTTTCCTTTTTATCACAATCTTTCGCGCTTTACTACTTTGAGTTCAACCACGACTAAAAGTCTTTTATATATATAAAGTCATATCTCTCTGTAACAACATCTCTATATATAGAGAGAGTCCCTTTTGGTGGTGTAATACAAAGGGGAGTGATATATCGTATGGAGGAGCAGAGGGAAGAGCAAGTCGCAACTAAAGCAGAAGAGGATGTGGGTACTGGTAGTACCCTCACTATTGTTAATTTTGTTTTACTCATTTATGGTTGCATTGTTATGTTGGTGATGCTTGTATTCTCTATGGAACTGAAAGATACGGACCCAAGCAACCGAGACAGAATTGTAGACTCTTACATCGCGACGGTTGATATGTTAATGATATTTGCGGTATTAACTTTGATCGTATCTATAACTTGCTTCCGCTGCAAAATGACTCTTCTCAGTAAACATATTTTATCTTCGATCCGATCAAACAAAGAAGCTAAGGCCAGGGCAGAGTTCTCAAGCGAATTCCCTTAATGATGAGTAGTAGTTTAGTACTAGTCGTACTTATTTAGTTTTATTCATGTCCACACATCAATCTTGCCAGTAGTCTACAATGAATTAATGTTATTTTTCATTCCTTTCCAATTGCAATTCTTTTGGTGTTCAGACTTCAGATCACAACCTGTGCCATAAGCTTAAAATCTCTGAGTGCTAGCAAAGTAGTAACCTAGTATTTGAATTCCAAGCATAATAATATGTTTAATAATGTAGCCATAGGAAGCGTTGCAGCAGATGTAATTCTAAGTATCTCGACAAATGTTCTCCCAAAGTAGAGGATAATTACTTTCTCCACACGTTGTATACATTAAATTAAGGAATTTAATCTTAATGGTAAAATATTAAAATGAGAATACATATCACTTAAATATGGTTAAGTAATAAATATGTGTATAAGAGATTGTTTTGCATTGATTGGTTTAATATAAATACCGTGTGCATTACATTTTTACCCAAAATACTTCATGCTCTTATAATATTGTAGAGTTTGTTTCCTTTTGATCTTTTGTTTAAGCTTAGTGAAATATATTTAATTCCCATATTACGAAACCACAACCAAGACCTATACACAACATAACACTACTGCCGTAGATATTGTAGTTGTATTATATTATGATAAAGTTAGCCATATTATGATATTAAGGACATCGGTGAGGACTTAGCCATTAAACCTTGACCTAATAGGCCTCCACATAACAAGCTTTATTAGGGAATATTAGCATACAATAGGGCCTAAAAAGGGGGAGCGAAGGAAAAAAAAAATTCTAGACAGAAGATTGTTTTACCTGGTAGTCTGGTACGTTTTACATTGCTTAGTTTGGATTGTTTCGCCTAATCTAATTAATCATCTTTTATAATCAGTTTCATTAATCACAAGGGGTAGATTATTTTATAAAAAGTAGAAATTAGAAATATGATAGCATGCTCACTTTCAATGAATTTCTTTCTCTTCTTCTAATGTTTACCTATTTTTCCCCGACCGTAATGGCGAAGAACAAATTTCGTGATTTCGGGGAGAGAAATTTGGGATTTTGTTGATAAGTTTGAAGGGAGGATTAATGGATCTGTTGGCACTAGTGATTTACAGCAACAAAAGGAAGAGAGAGAAAAATGAAATAATTAAAAATAGCAATAAAAATACTCCCGTTCACTTTTACTTGTCCAGTATTCTAAGAATAGTTTTTCACTTTTACTTGTCACTTTTAGCATATCAAGAGAAAATAATTTCTTTTTTCATGTTATACGCATAGCTTTAATTACTCATTTGAAATTATTTTTTTTAAATCCATTAAAAATATGCATCAATTAATATGAGTATCATGGTGAATATACACTTCATTTATTATTTTTTAAAAGATGTGCAAAGTTCATAGTGAACAAGTAAAAGTGAACGGATAGAGTATAAACTAAGATATTTAAATAATATATAAAGTTTTAAAAGTTTGTACAAAATAATAATAAATTTATTTGATAACACATAATACATAAAAGTCACATTTTTAGGTTTAGAATCTTTAAAAGACATTGCAAATTCATCTTAGTTCCAAGGCACGTAGGAGAAAAGAAATTTAAAAAAATTACAAACAGGGAAAGAAAAGGTTGATTAAAAGGGGGATTTTTCATAACGTACTAACAAACATGGAAAAAACAAATACAAACTCACATTAGGATAGTTTCAAACAGTTTGTATTCCTTTTAGGTTTAGGAGTCTCTTTTCTTTTGTCAACTTTATTTTACAAATCATTTCTTTAGAAATTCAGTCCTATAGAAATAATTAACAACTACATAATGCAATTTAGCATTATGTGCTTCCAGTAAGCTACTAAATATTAACAAATAATTCAGTGCTCTAATTCATTACTAGAAGAACATTAATGAATATAATTATTTGTAAGTTGTTAATCACTAACACTAATTATTAAGTAATAAGTTTCATAACCCGCATAGTATATGAAATATTGTTATCAAACGAAATTATGTAAAAAAATAAGATTTGAAGAGATAAGTATAAGAATTGGATAATGAAGACCTAATAAAAGTTTAAAATAGAAGACTTTTCACATGAAAGGTTCTACCAAATCCACTTTCATGACACGATGTTACTGTTCTCAATTTCTAAAATGTAATGACGGATAGAGTAATTGACGAGTCATGTGGTTAATAATAAATATTTTATGACTTTTAAAGTTTTACACATGATTGCATTGTGGGATGAGCCCGTGTTTAAGGCCGCGGGCTCATAACAAGTGTTCGTGGCGCGCTTGAGACATAAGCTACCAACAAGAGCCCACACACAAATTCAAGAACATACATCTTAGGAGTGTCTCCAATTTTGCCTAACCTTTATTTGGCAAGTGCAAAAAATAAAAGTGACTGGTAAAAGCCAAACAGAAATATTCAAAACTAACTGATATATTCATTAATTTTTACCTTTTGAATCCTTCATTATCTAAACAGTGATGGAAGTCTTGATTTATGAATTCTAAAAGTAATCGAGCATAACTTTTTTTATATTATAGTATATTTATGATTCATTCGATATTATCTTTGAACTCTTTAATTATCTGCTCAAACAACATTTTTTACTTCATTAATTTTTTGTATAGTATTTTAAAATGATACTTAGCAATCAAAACAAATAATTAAGAATATAAAAGAGAAAGATAGAGGGAGGGAGAGAGAAAGAAATAAGACAATCGGATAAGTCATATTTTTTCATTTATTGAGCAAACTAAATAAGATAAATATTCATTATTTTCCGGAATTTATATTTTGAAATGAAAACATGTCATTTATTAATATCTTACACAATTTTTAAAAAAGTTACTATATACTCACTATGACGCGTACCCTAAAACTAGTTAGAAATAAATTAGCAAGAAGGTTTCTCTCACGCTTGAAACCAATTGGGGTCCAAGTAGGATGAGAAGTCCTTTTATCACAATCTTTCACCTTATTAAATTCGAATTCAACCACGACCAAAAGTCATTTTGTATATATAGAGAGGGAGAATCCTTTTGATGGTGTAATAGTTAAAATTGTTGTGGGCAAAGTGATGAGCATGGCAGAGCAGAGAGAGGAGCAAGTCGCAGAAGAGGAAGTGGGTCGTACCCGCACTAAAATAAATTGTTGATTGTGTTTTAGAAATCTATGGTTGCATTTTTGTTTTCGTGATGTTTGTATATTTGATCAAACTGAAACGTTCGGACCCAAGCAACCGAGAAAGAATCATTGACTCTTATATCGCAATGCTTGATATATTACTGATATTCGTAGTAATAACTTTGATCTTCTCTGTAACTTGTTGCCGCCGCCAGATGAGTCTTCTCAGTAAACTTATTTCATCCTCCGATTGAACGAAGAAGCTTAAGACCATTCGCAAGCAAATTCCCTTAATTTTATTCTGATGAGTAGTAGTTTAGTACTAGTAATTATTTAGTTTTATTCATGTCTATATCAATCTTGTCACTAGCTTACAATGAGTTAATGTTATCTTCTATTCCTTTCCAAGTGCAACTTTTTTTATGTTTAGAACACAACCCGTGCCATGTGCTTAAAATCTTTGATTGCTGGCAAAATAATAACCTAGTATATATTTGAATTCCAAGCATAATATGTTTAATAGTGTAGCCAAATAACAAAATTTGGGAAAATTTGCAGCAGATGTAACTCGAAAGAGCACACAACACAATCAAAGAATAATAAAAGAAGACTTCACTTTTCGCTAAGCTTAAACAAAAGAAAAGCAAACTCACTCTTCAATAGTTACACAACTACAACCAACACTTATTGACAACACTAGTAGTACCTGCCCAACCTCATTATGGAATTCGGATATGTTTATGTGGTGTTGTGTTTTACCTGCAACTCCGTAAGCTAAGTGATAATGACATGCATCTTTAGTCCTGTTCTTGCTCGCCATTGTTGCTATAGCTGGTGTTCCTAATAGAACAGAGACTTAGAGAGTGAATACAGTCGACCAATCCTTCGAAATAGCATGTTCAAAGGTAGACTCATCAGAAGAGAGAGAAAGCCTCATTCTTTTTAGAGTTGTGGCATTTATTCAACATCAACTTTTCTGAAATTCACTTCTAATGAAGGAACCAGTAGCTAAATGATGAGGCAATCGTAGAACTGTTCAAATGAAAAGATTCAGCACATTAAAGAGCCCTTGGTCACACCGGATGTCATAGGAACTCATTTGCTTATACAGCTGAATTTCAAAGAAAGGGCAATTAAGGAAAAAGAACTCCCAGAAAAGATAGCTTGGACTATTTCACCTAATATAATTAATTTTCTTTTACAACAGATTCATAATCACAGTTAAATATTTGGCTATTTTATAAAAAGTAAATACTTATAGTAATATTCATGTTCCTCTGATACCATTTTTAGATCTACTGCCACGTTATATCGACAAGCCAAAATGGTGGAATCAAGTTGATTAGCAATATCATTTCGCTCAAATGTGGCACAACATGATTAAACATAAAAAAAGAAAATACAGCCATCATTAGCAGAACACTAAACAATACAAATGACTTTTCACGATTTCACCAAAGAAATTGTAATTCTTCCCTTCTTTCATATCAATCAAATCAACTCCGGTTGTTGCGCCAATTCTTCAGTGCTCGACTGCGCATCCAAAGCTCATATACCACCATATAGAAAGAGTCTTCTTCAACCAGTGGTGTATTCCACCGAAAATGCTTTTGTAAGTTGGGATTTCTCAAGAGAAAGAAGGATTACAATTATATCTGAAAACACAAAGACAATTTTACCTTTAACAGATTGTAGTATAGCACCTTAAACTCAGCCTTTTCCTTGGATTTCAGAATATTCTTTAGTTTGTGAAGTTCAGACTCCTTCAAGGTCACTGAGAACTTCTTCCAGTCAAGTATGCTACTGAATGGTAGTGCATGCTCATCCGCCAATATCACTACATACAAAAGGTAGCAGCTCAAAGATTAATACTCCCTCCATTTCAATTTATGTGAACCTATTTTATTTTTAGTCCGTCTAAAATATTTAATGCCCAGTCAAATAGGTTAATATAAATTGAAACAGAGCGAGTAGTATATACAGACATTTGTTAAGCAAAGTACATATGTGAGCTGAGGCTGAGTGTGAGATTTACCTGGGACACAACTAAAGTAGATGGCTTCGGTTATGCGGGCAATAGAGACACCAGATGGTGCTGCGGGGCATATGCAAAACTTCAAATTGTGAAGCTTATCCCAAAAGTCTAATACTCCATAGCTCGTGTGTGCATCCAATCCACGAATATAGAGATCCTTGTCTGCGCCCCATGTGTCTACAAGTTTTTCTCTTAGCCTTGAACTCTTGTGTCCAGCCCAAAATCCTAGTAGTTTTCTGCATACAAAAAGAAATCAGCAATCCTCAAGACATATTAAACACCAAAAAGAAATTTTGCAAAAGAAAAAAAGAAGTTAAAGTGACTTACTTGTCTTCTATGCCACTTTTCCAATGTGGCCAACGATATGGAAGGCTAGAATGGGGAAGTAGAACGTCTCTCGTAGGACTGAATTTGACTGGCGAGCACGAGAGGCTTATGGCATAATGCTTTAGAATTGGAAGCGGTACTTCCAACTCACCATCCTTGCAGCTCACATGAAAATGATCAGTACCCCATGATGGCATCCAGTAGGGGTATTTAGTCATCATATCATCCCAATTCTGCCATTATAATAAATTACTATAAGTTAACCCTATCAAACAAGAAGGGAAAAAAAGAAGAAGTGCAAAAGTAAAATGTTGAATACCATCGATGGAGGTACAAAGAATAAATCAGCACTGTTGGGATCAGATGTAATGAAAGAACTACTTCTCATATGCTGAGAGAAGTACCCTTCCAGTGAGGTAACATTGTACTGATCATTATCCATGGGATATGCATAAATCTTCAAGTTCTCCGTCTGCTTGTAATGTTCTCGAAAATCATCTTGAGAATTATACACTGATCCTTTGTCAAGTTTCTCCTATTTTTGTGGAACATAGAAAAACATTAAAGAATGTACCAACACAAAAATGTATAAGTAAAATAACTACAAAAAAAGGGAATGAACACAAAAATTATAACTCAACTCAAGGCAAAAGCAAACAAAAAGCAACAAAAAGATCTTAAAATTATACTCAAACTCAAGAGATATCCTTACATTATTACATTGAACAAAAAACATCTTGAAGTATTGAAAAGTTAGCAACTTTCATCCTTTCTTTTGACACTGCTAAATAACTAACGGAACCTCCCATGTGCACATCACATGACACCAGAAAAAGACGATCATGGGACTGATTTGAAAGAAGCTTTGGAAGAAAAAGGGTGTGGAAGGTCTGATTAGAGTGTCTGGTGATTGAAAAATTTCAATGGTAACGGAAGAAGAATTTTTGCTGGCTACTGTGAAAAATGGGGTGAGTGAGCCACGAAGAGCAGCTTAGATGGGAGCTCATTACTGTCATGTAACTTGCACAGAGGTGCTTCTATTAGTTTTTTTAACACTGTCAAATGAAAGGATGAAAGTTGCCTAACTCTTTATGACTTCAAGGATATTGTTCCTGTGATAGTTTAAGGATACTATAGGTTTTGGGTATAGTTCAAGGATGTTTTAGTCAAAAACTCATCCACATACAAGCCATAATAACAAAGATCCAAAATATACAATCCATAGCATAATATCTCAAAATAATAATCGCCATAATAAATAAAATGATTTAAGAAAACTAAAAACTACCAAGTAAACTAACTACAAAACAAAGGATTTGAACACACAAATTATACTAAAAACTAATGGCAACAAGAATAAAAAGCAACAAAAATAGTTTTTTTTTAGGTAGGGTAAATTTTAAGTATTAATGAAGTACCAAGATGGTACAGCAATAACAGAAGGCTCAGTCTATCTGGCCATTACATGTTTCTTTTTAACATATCAAGGAAATAAAGATATTGGTCCATGTCCTCTATCATAGCCTCCTTGCACCAAAAGTACAAGTTATGGAGGCATCTCTTGTTTCTTTCCAGCCATAGAGTCCATAGGATACAAAGTGGAATTGTTCGCCAAATCTGTTTAAACCTCTTTGTTGTCTTCTTGTTCTGCCAGTTTTCCATCATGCTCTTTAGATTTCCTGGCATCACTCATGAGACACCACAAATACTAAAAGAGTTCCAGCACTGCCTAGAGAAGTCCTGATTTTGGTCGTTCATGTTGTCAAAAGGCTTGTGTCACTATTAACTCTTCCTTTCCTAAAAGACTGAGATCAAAATGTGTCAGGTCCTAAATTTTGAGCTATTAGGAAACCCCAAGGCTATCAAATTATGGGTTGAGAAAATACAGTGTTGGGTCACCCGTACGCGTTTATGATGTCGGATACTCTGACAACTGGTTTTCATTTTACAACCTTACCCCAGTCAAAGGATACATACAGACAAGGATTATAAATTACATCTTGAAACAAGGGTCACTCTGATAGGAACAAAATTGATAAATGTGCTATGTATCTGCTTTATTATCTCGAGCACTTTCAGGAATGTCCCTTTGTAGGGGGATTCCCGGTAAAGTTCTTCACTGAAAAGGCTATAAGCTGTGAGTAATCATTTAAATCCAGCTCTTCCCAATTATCTTATTCAATTATTTTTCTTGCATCTGCCGCTGAGTTACCTGAGTATCAGGAGCATCAGCCCACCTGCCTACTGCTCTGTCCACATTTGCTAGAAGAACATAACTCAAACGATAATCAGGATTTAGTTCCATCATTTTCTTTGCAATAAGCTCTGCAACAGTAGGATTTGTACTGCTAGTACAAGCGCCAAGAAGAGTAGTCCAAAGGGAAGAATCATTTCAGAATTCTGCACCAGGAATCAAACTTTCAGCTTCTTCTACCTCTCCAACCCAACCAAGAAGATCAACCATGCAA
>AWOL01S0048321.1:0-16130 GCA_000715115.1 Nicotiana otophora
TACGCAGACCTTACCCCTACCCTGAGGTAGAGAGGCTGTTTCCGATAGACCCTCGGCTCCCTCTCTTCAAGAACTCCCTACCTTGCTCTTGGGGTGATTCGAACTTACAACTTCTTGATTGAAAGTGGAGGGTGCTTATCACTAGAGCAACCCAATAAGACCAAATATAAATTAAAGAGAATTAAATTGGTGTAAATTTACTTTTTTAAATAATTATTTTACTTCTGAAGCTATAAAAGGTTAGTTTAGTAGGAGTACTGTTTTTAAAATCATTTTGTTTTTTGGGGTTTAACCATCCGTACCGAAATCAACTAGCCCGTACCGAAATCCACTAGCCCGGCTATACCAGATTGGCAAGAAATGGCGTGGTATAGCACTATGTATTTACTTTTTAGTCAGTGTTTTTAATATTAAGCAAAAATAACCATTACTCTATTAAAATCGATACAAAAAGTCATTTTTACCATTTCTTTATGAGTGATGCGTAAATATTAAGGACATAGTGTCCTTAATTTCATGAGTATTGTGTAAATATCAAGGACAAACCATGTCTTAATATTTTACACATCATTCATGAAGTTAAGAATATCATGTCCTTAATATTTTACACATCACTCATGAAGTTAAGGACACTATGTCTTTAATATTTACACAATACTCATAAAGTTAAGGACACTATGTCCTTAACATTTACAATGCACACATGAAGTTAAGGACACCATGTCCTTAATATTTATACTACACATATGAAGTTAAGGACATGATGTCCTAAAGTTTCATGAGTGTTGTGTAAATATCAAGAACAAACCATGTCTTAATATTTTACACATCCTTCATGAAGTTAAGAACACCATGTCCTTAATGTTTTACACATCACTCATGAAGTTAAAGACGCCATATCCTTAATATTTACATAATACTCATAAAGTTAAGGACACTATGTCCTTAACATCTACAATGCACACATGAAGTTAATGACACCATGTCCTTAACGTTTATACTGCACATATGAGGTTAAGAACATGATGTCCTACAGTTTAACAACATAAGGTGCAAATGCAAGTTAAGGACATTATGTCCTTAACACTTACATTGCACACATGAAGTTAAGGACACTATGTCCTTAATATTTACGCTGCACGTATGAAGCTAAGGACATGATGTCCTAAAGTTTAACAACCGAAGTTGCAAATACAAGTTAAGGACATTACGCCCTTAACATTTGCATTGCACACATGAAGTTAAGGACACCACGTCCTTAACATTTACACTGCACATATGAAGTTGAGGACATGATGTCCTAAAGTTTAACAACAGAAGGTGCAAATACATGACACTTTATCCTTAATATTTACACAACACTCATGAAGTTAAGGACACCACGTCCTTAACATTTACACTGCACATATGAAGTTGAGGACATGATGTCCTAAAGTTTAACAACAGAAGGTGCAAATACATGACACTTTATCCTTAATATTTACACAACACTCATGAAGTTAAGGACACCACGTCCTTAACATTTACACTGCACATATGAAGTTGAGGACATGATGTCCTAAAGTTTAACAACAGAAGGTGCAAATACATGACACTTTATCCTTAATATTTACACAACACTCATGAAGTTAAGGACACCATGTCCTTAATATTTACACAGCACCCATATCTAGCACAGGGGTATTTTTGTCTGGGCGAGTAAAAATCTATTAAGCACTGGCTAAAGAGTAAATACATTTAAAACAGTGGCTAAAAAGTAAAGATATCTCTAATTAGTGACTATCTGTGCACTTCCCCCCAAATTGGTGCGGCATAGAATCTGTTTAAGGAAAAAACGCTTCCTATCAAAAATTTCTTCATTCACAAGGCTCGAATCGAGACCATGTAAGCTGCATGACCTATCGATTTCCGATAAATTTACTAAGTTTTATTGCTCGAATTAATGAAATTATTAGCATACTGTCAATTTGAAAAATGTAACTTGTCTTTCTCATTACCGAAACTCGCGAACTATTTCGTACAATCGAAGCTGAATTATTTTAGTTATGATATATAGTTGGTACGATATATTGTAAATGGATTTCAAGTAGCCAACTAGCCATCACTGGGATTGATTCGTTTACGATAAAGTTTTGATGTGCTCATGCATGAGCTCATATTTATTATATTTATGATTTTAGGGTGCATAAGTGCATTGACTATAGAATTAGTGAAATTAAAATATGGTTGTCTTCTGTCAAAGCTAGATCATTTATGGAAAAATTACGCGACATAATAAATATATATACTGTATTTACCATTCTTTTGCTATACTTTCAAAAAATTACCATTCGTAGCTATATTTGGAAATTATAGTAAATTCAGCTGTAATACTGAAACAAGAAATCAATTATTTTGAACTAAAATAAGAGAATAACAAACTCTCGTAGTTAGTTGGTTAGAGCACCTACTTAGTAAGCAGAAGTTTTGAGTTCGACTCTCGATGATATCATTCTATTTTTCTGCACTATATTTCGCCTTAATAATGTCTCGAGAGTAATTGGCTTTTTGGAGTCCTTTTTTTATTTATCCAATGCCCCGAAGGGACACTTTTGGGGTCTAAATACTTTGTTTTAAACAAATTATATTTAACAAAATGTTATCAAATAAATATAAATGCTAGACAGTTATTTGGTGCAGGATTTATTCGACTAATCAAGACATGCTTAAATATGATTAATATTTATCAATCGTACATATGACGTCAAGCAACAAATAGTTTTCTAAACATATTGATTAAGATAGGTTCAGGTCTATTATCGTACACAGCCTAATGTGGTTTGTTTTTAATATTCTTTTAATCTGCTCGTATTAAATTAGCATATACATGCATCTTCGCGAAATTAGCTCCATGGTTATAAATTACTCCACTAATTAATTTTTGGTGCATGCTTAATCAAATTCGACCCCATATATATATATCAAGTTCCGTTAGATTGGACATAACAACTAATCATAAGATCATGCTAAGCTCAATTACCTAGCTTAGTTTAAGACTCTAATTTGTTCTTTATAGTTTTGTTCTTATATACTGATAGTGTAAAAAAAGAATTTATATTATTTGTCATCTAAACAATAATTTAATTAGTTGTTTATAATGAATGAAACTAGTTATTTGAAAAATAAGAGACACACTCAGTTGTGAATGTGTAACACGCACTCGCACGCGCACACACACACAACTAAAAAACATTAAGCTCCCAACTGAAATATTATAGACGTTTTTACGTTTTAAATATATATTTAAAATTCGAGTAAAACTTTACTTATATAAATTATTTTCTTATTTGAATTGTATAAAATTAGCTAATTACTAAAAATGTGAAGGATTTGTAATTATGTTGTAGGTCCAGCTATGCACAATAAGGAAACTTAATTATCTGAAAGTAATTAAATCGCTTTTATCTTCCTAGATATTGAAGAATTACATATTTAGTTGTGAAGGATCCAGGTAACTAAATTGAGAAGTACGGTGTTTATGGGATTGGTTAGAAATAATTTATATATTTCACAGATGACAAGCACTTTGCTAATTAAACACGTATACGTTACAAGTTATGGCTGTCCAACGGGACGGGATAAAATTAACGGGACGGGACGACATTTAGTCGGGACGGGATGAAACGGGACGAAACGGTAGGCCCATCCCGTCCCGCTAACAAACGGGACGGGACGGGCGGGACGAAACGGTAGGCCCATCCTGTCTCGCTAACAAACGGGACGGGTTCGCGGGCTTTAAGTGCAGTTTAAAATTTTTTTTATTTAAGCATTGAGTTTGGCAACGACTATTCTTTTGACAATGACTAAGTTTTTAAAGTTTGTAACGACCAGGTTTTTGACTTATTTAATAAACTTAAAAATTAAACGAAAATTAGGAAACTAAGTAAAGAATTATAAAATATTAAAACAAAAGACTTGTGATGAAATATTCTAGTAATTATAAATTTATAATAGAGTTATAATTTATTTAATATAATTTCAAGCCATTAAATAACTAAGTAAGAGTGTAAGACAATTCATAAAAACAATTCAACGCTTAGAGCCTTTTATTTTAATAATAGAACTTTTAAATCTCACATACAAATATAATTCTTTTGAAGAGCACCTAATCTACGCAGCCACCTTCTAGGAAGGGTTCTGTTTGAACTAGGCCTCTTTGTTCGTTGCCTTCTTCGTCTTTAATACTTTCCAATCCTTGATTAAGATAAGAATCAAGTTCATCATTAATAGAGGAATCAAAACCTGTTATATTATCCATATCTTCCCATAGAACTTCTACTCTAGACTAAGAAGTAGAAGGAGCAGTTTCACCACCTGTTGTTTTCATAGATTTATATTTATCAAACATTGATCTAACATAAGAATATATGTTAGCTTGGTAGTCTTCGAGAGATGGTTGTTCATTTTCTTGAGTTGCTAAATTCTCATAAATTTTACGAACAAGTTTATTTGCACCTCTTAATTTTAAAGATGGGTTAAGTATAGTAGAAATTGGGGAGGGAGGGGGGGAGGGGGATAATTATAGCCGTTTTTGGCCGTTGGGAACAACTATTTTTGCAATTGGAGCCGTTGCCCAATGTCTAGAATTCAAAAAAAAAAAAGACGCGGGACAGGCAGGACGGGACAAGACGGGACAAAACGGGACGGGACATGACGGGACGAAATGGCCATCCCGTGTCCCGTTTAACATGGGCCCATCCCGTTTAGAATTAAGTGGAATGGGACGGCATGTCCCGTTGGACAGCCTTAGTTACAACAAAATAATGGTTTTTTTGGGAACAAAACAAAGTACTCACCCAAAGGACAAAGGCTTTGGCAGAGGCTATAACTGTCACGACCCAAACCGTAGGGCCGTAATGGGCACCCGGTGCCTTACACAGCCGAGTACCAACGTAACATATCTTTCTTATCATACTGTCATGGGTAAGTGGCCTAGAAGGGCCGTCATGAGACAACGAGAATAAAACATAAGGGAATACCAGACATAGGATGACCCAACATGATATAGAAACTTATATATGTGACATACGGGCCTATAAGGCCGACATGATCATTTGTATACTCAAGACATAGGCCGATAAGGCCATACAAGTATCCATATACATGTCATCTGTCTACAAGCCTCTATGAGTACATAAATATCATAAAGGTCGGGACACGACTCCACCATACCAATCAATATATATTCAAATCATACTGACCAAATAGGCAATTCCGTAGCAAGAGGAGTGCACAAACACCTCATGTTGAGCTGATAGCCTATTAGGAGAACTCTCAACCTGTCTATCGGGACCTGCGAGCATGAAACCCGCGTCCCCGAGCAAAAGAGACGTCAGTAAAAATGAAGTACCGAGTATGTAAGGTATGAAAGAAACATAGAGTAAGGCACTCAACCAGTAAGTTTGAATAACTCTTTGAATCATGAAAATATTTATAATGTCATGCATGTGCGTATAAATATCATACCATGCTTTAGTATATACACACATAACATCATCAAGCCTCTGAGGGCATCCCATCATATCATCTCATCCACTGTGAGCGAAATCATCAATGTATACCAGCTGATCAGGTGGTGGTGCGTATATAACACCATAGCCTTTTCCATATCCCATATACATATAATATGAGCGTATATAATGCCATCTGGTCATGAGTCAATGTACACATATAAATGAATGTAATGCATAAGGAAGTAAATCTATAAGATCTCTCGGAATATAATAAGACCCATGAACAAACGATATGATAGTAGAACATATGGGAATCAAGAACATAGGCAACCCTAGTACTTCTAAGAATAGAATTATTTGTGAAAGTTGTATACTTGATCATTTCTTGCATCATATGGATCATGCCAAAAGGAAAGAATGGATAGATTTAACATACCTTATCACAATATTTCCAATCACCAAGTTGAACTCGCCTCTTCGTACCTTAATCTACAACAACAACAACAACAATAATAATAATAATAATAATAATAATAATAATAATAATAATAATAATAATAATATCATTAAGTTACGAAAGGTACAACTATCGTACAACGAACGATAAACTTATTTTGTATTAAAACGGGCAGCATCTCTCCTATAATCCTTACTTCCTTCAAATTCAAGATAATACCAAATACAATAATATCAACATGTATACATTATTTTCCAACCTTATATACACCACAGAATACTACAAAATAACCCAACACACCCCAATCTCTTCATACACAAAACGACCACTGTAGTAGTGTCAAACGGCCCGAAAATATTATGACGAACGACCAGCCTACCACCTTGAATTTATGTGGTGTTACTCCACAACCTTACTCCTCCAAAACTCCACAAAACAGTAGTAAAACATGCAGCCCAACAACAACAGAAAACAATCCACAAAACAATCTGCTACAAGTGAATAACTCGAACTCACGACTTCCGATCACCGTCCCGTGAGTTCTAACTATTGGGAAACGAATTTATCAACATTCATTGATATTTAAACACTTAAATACATAAAGTACACATTTTCTTAACTATGAAGTACCTTCCAAAACTCAAACTATAAAGAAAAAGAGAGACAATATAGCGATACTTATGTCGTAGGGATCGTTTTAATGTTATCGTTTTTTGATTCCGTGCCCGGTATGATAATCTTGTTTGAAGATCTTGCAGAGAGCTTAAGAGTAAAGTTAGGGGTCTTATTTGGTTGTGTGTTCTTGAAAATTAAATAAATAAAAAATATAAGGATATAAATATCCATTTTGTTTGAAAAGTCAAAATGTGCTACTTGGCACCCTAGCATTCGTCTTTCTTCCAATGCTTATAACTTTTTATTCGAGTGTCGTATGAATAAACGGTTAAGATAGTTGGAAACTACATTCCAAGACCTTCAATTTTGTATATAACATGTCCCAAAAAGACCTCATATAGCATATAAAATTTATTTCTCAAAAAGTTCTGTTACAAGGCAAATCTTTAGTCGGTTTTTCCGTAACTTTAATCCGATTTTTCCCAAACTTCATATTTTCTATCCAAACATCATATATAGCCATATTATGACTTTAATATTAATTTAATAATGATTAAAAAGTCTCATATTCATTACGTCACCTTGGGACGCACAAGGTGTAACAATCTTCCCCCCCTTAGGAACATTCGTCCTCGAATGTTAAACTCCTAGAAATCTATAGAAATTTTGGCAGAGTCTCCCCTGTAACGGTACTACTACCAACCTGTCACACAGCAAACCCAACAATACAAAGTCACACAAGGCCACAATCATCAATAACACCAACGGCCTCACACGACCAATAACAATAGCTAACATAAGAATCAAGTACCATATACGTACCTAAAGGTTGTGATGTCTCAGTCGGATCCTCCTTCGGAAGTGGAAGCAAGTGAGGATACCTAGTCTTAATTTCTTCTTCAGCTTCCCGAGTCATCTCCTCCACACTATTGTTAATCCAAAGTACTTTAACCGAAGCTACATCCGTAGTTCTTAATCTCTGAACTTGTCTATCTAGTATACCAATGGGAGATTCCTCATATGATAGTTGCTCTGCAACTTGAACATCGTCAACTGGAATGACTTTAAAGGGATCTCCAATACATATACGGAGCATAGACACATGAAAGACTGGATGTACATACTCCAATTTGGAAGGCAAGTCTAACTCATATGCTACTTGGCCTACTTTGCGTATAATCTTATAAGGTCCAATGTACCGAGGGCTAAGCTTTCCTTTCTTACCGAATCTCATAATGCCTTTCATCGGTGATACATTTAGGAATACCCAATCATCTACCTGAAACTCCAAGTCTCGTCATCGATTATCTGCATAGGACTTATGAACACTCTGTGATCATAATAGCCTTTCCCTTAAATGCTTAATCTTCTCAATTGCCTGGTGTACCAACTCTAGTCCTACTAACTTAGTTTCCCCAATCTCGAGCTTTCTTATAGGAGACCTACACTTTCGTCCGTAAAGAGCTTCATATGAAGCCATATGAATGATGGAATGATAACTGTTATTATATGTAAACTCAATAAGTGGAAGATGATCATCCCAGCTACACCTGAAGTCCATCACACAAGCCCGTAGCATATCCTCCAGTGTCTGAATAGTACGTTCAGCCTGACCGTCTGTCTGGGGATGAAATATTGTACTAAGACTTACCTGAGTTCCCAATCCTTTTGGAAGGACCTCCAGAAATTACCTGTAAACTGAGCACCTCTATATGAGATAATAGATATAGGGATACCATGAAGTCGTATTATCTCCCTAATATAAAGCCTTGCATAATTCTCTACTGAGTAAATAGTCCCAACACACAAAAATTGGGTTGCTTTTGTAAGTCTATCGACAATAACCCATATAGCATCAAACTTACGTTGGGTACGAGGTAAGCCTATGATGAAATCCATATTAATCACTTCCCATTTCCAAGTCGGAATCTTTATAGCCTGTAAGAATCCACAGGGTTTCTGATGCTCAATCTTAACCTGCTGACAATTAGGGCACTAAGAAACAAACTCTGCTATATCCTTCCTTATTTCGTCCCACCAGTATATTCCCCTGATATCATGATACATCTCCGTCGCTCCTGGATAAATAGAATAACGAGAATAGTGAGCTTATCCCATAACATGTTGGCGCAACCCTGCCACATTAGAACACATAATCAACCTCGATATCTGAGGACTCCATCTCATGTAATCGCAAAGGGTGTATTCTCCTTTTGAGGGTATGTATCTCTGTAATGAGCTAGCACATGATCCTTATACTGGCGTTCCTTCACTTCAGTTACTAAAGAGGATGTTGCCGTGTCCTGAATAGTAACTCTGGTATCACCTGAGTCCAGTAATCAAACTCTAAGACTAGCTAGCTGATGAATCTCATGGGCTATCCCACACTTCTCTGGCTGTAAATATTACATGCTACCCATAGATCTACGGCTGAGGGTGTCAGCTACTACATTCGCCTTCCTCGGATGGTATAAAATATCAACGCCATAGTCTTTTAGTAGCTCTGACAATCTCCTTTGGCTTAAATTCAATTCCTTTTGATTGAAGATATATTGAAGGCTCTTAGATCCATATAGATATCAACATAAATGCCATACAAATAGTGCCTCCATATCTTTAGTGCATGAATCACCACGGCTAACTCTAAATCTTGGGTCGGATAATTCTTCTCGTGCTTTCTTAGTTGTCTTTAAACATAAGCAATTACTTTCCACGGTCGTTCTGCCACTTGTTGCATGAATACATGGCTTATCTCATTGCCCACAAATGCTGGAATTTTCTGTAACTCATATGATCTCAAATATCATCTTTTGATTTTTTTCCCCTTCATTAGCCACGATAGGTGTCACTTTCTTATGGAGTGCATACAATGTTATTGTGAGACTGTTGTTACAAGACCATTTCTTCCTTATGTCACTATGCTTAAGTTGAAGCCTTCTTCTTTATTCCCTCAGCTAGTCTTTCTTTGTAGTACTTAAGAGAGATCCTTTGACTCTTGTAAAGCTGCAAGCTTATTACATCGTATACTCGAAAGAATTTTTGATGTTCTGATCCACCTATAATTATCCTTAACTACTTACCTCCGCGCCCTTGTGCTTGTAAGGTTGATTCTGAACTGAAATTTTTGACTGTCTTCTCAGTGGAACCATTTATTTTATTTTCGTAACACTTATACGGTACCTTTAATAACCCCAACTCCTATATGAATATTTCTCAAGGATTACGATGTCATCATATTTGCGAGACTGAATTCCCTATGTTGGGTTTCACTATGTTTATCTTGAACAACCTGTTGATTTGTCTATATCCTCTTGTTTAGCCATGGCTAGGCTCTTCCTGAATCAACTACTAACTACACGTTAATCCATTCTCATATCTATATTTTGCGTAATCTCTCTTGGGTTATATCATTTGTCTTAACTTACCTCGCACACTGGCTCCTTATGTATCCAATGTTCATTTGCACATATTTATCAATAACATCTAGTGATGGAACCCTTATCCGTAGAATCTGAATAAATGTAATCTCATTCCTTTCGCCTTTCTACCACATTCTTCCTTTACTATTCCATAGTTACCTTGACTACATAACTCTGACTTAATACCATATCACACCACCTTCCACCTTTAGGGGAGTACTAACATTTATTGATATAAAGATTTACCTATAAATGTTTCACCTCTTCATATTTGGCGTCTTTTCACATCTTCACGGACTCTTACTTGCCTTGCAGTAACCCTTCCATAAGAGGGATAATTTAATTTCTTACATACAAAGGTGACACCTAGTGTAACTGGCACACTTAGTCCCTTAAGCTTAACTCTGCTCACCGTGCTTGTTTTAGGGAAGCGTCTTCCTGAATGACCTTTAAAGGTTATTCTTCTGTTGTCCATTCAATTATCGCCGGAACGCGATCTTTGAAATTCTCACGATGTCAACTATTATCAAATCCCTTGGTCCCGAATTCATGTTCAGTTTATCTTATTCACTAGCCCATACTAATTTCTATTACTCAGGGGGTCTAACTTTTCCTTTTGGTAATCATGTATGAGTCACCAACTCATTTCTCGAAATGGGACATGACTTTATGGCTTATACTCTTTTATTATCTCAAGGCCTGTAACTTCTTGTCTTTTCCTTCTCTTGACTATAGAATTTGTAGTCCTGTCATATTTTTATTTATCGTTATCATCCATTTATCACATCTTACTCATAATGCTTCATTTACTTTCTTCTTATTCTCTTGCTAATATTTCTGTCTATCACCTTATTATGAAAACTTGTTCAAAATATTCTTTCACTTTTAGCCCCCCTTGATTCAACTCACTAGCTCTTCGGGTCGCCTAACACTCTTTCTTTACTAGGGACGAGATCCATACAAAGGTAAATATTTATCCGTTCTAGGATTTCAATGCCAATCTTCTCAAATTTCTAAACATTCTAGTATTCATATCTGATTGTACTGTTCTAGAGTGCACCATCTGGGTATCTCATAAGGATAACCATTACCATGTTTGCAATATCCCTCGGAAATGTGAGCTAATGATAACAATCCATCCACAATTTTGGGTTACTCTAACCCCAGCTGGATGCTGATATCCCATCCTTCTCTTAATGTATATCTGTTAGCTTCCGTAGGGCATAACTGAAATGGTTGTTGTCAAGTGAATATATCTTTGCTATTATTGAAAGTAACTCAAAATGCTTATATTTCTCTGCGTGAATTGTAAATACAGATAATCTTCACTAACTGGGTACCTCGTATCCTTCTTCACCTAGCTTCTTTTACTTGTTGAAAATTTTATCTACCTTATGATTCTCTCATTGCTTTTTACCATAGGGGTAGATAGATATTCATGCCTTAGGGCTCCTTATCAAGAGGCTCACACGTCGTAGTACACACATATCTACTGAAGGCCTTACATTTACTCATCATAAGCATGAAGCAAAAAACATATTGCCAAAACAAACCGACCAAAGTTGGTACTTTGGTCAGTATTTTAATTATGTAATCAAAAGATTTACCATCTGGGAATCGAACCGGGGTCTGTACTGTGGCAGGATACTATTCTACCACTAGACCATTGGTGCATTTTGATGTAAGACTGTCTTTTATTTGATTTATACTCATTAATTGTATTTTCGCATGAAAATAACCGACCAAAGTTGGTCGGTTGTTTTAAATGACCGGCCGAATTAACCGACCAATTTTGATCGATTTTTTTAATATTAATTTTTATTTATTTTAATTGAAAACCGACTAAAGTTGGTCGGTTTCTTGAAAAATAAATTTCGCGGGACTCAAAAATAGTTTCTCGCATTTTTGCGCCAAAGAGAACCGACCAAAGTTGGTCGGTTGTTTTAAATGACCGGCCGAATTAACCGACCAATTTTGATCGATTTTTTTAATATTAATTTTTATTTATTTTAATTGAAAACCGACTAAAGTTGGTCGGTTTCTTGAAAAATAAATTTCGCGGGACTCAAAAATAGTTTCTCGCATTTTTGCGCCAAAGAGAACCGACCAAAGTTGGTCGGTTTTGTAAAAAAAAATTAAAAAATAAAATATTTTGAAAAACCGACCAACTTTGGTCAGGTTTTTGACCGACTAAAATTATTTTGGTCGGTTTTTTGACCGACCAAAGTTAGTCGGTCGACCTTGATCGGTTTTTGCCGAATTTCTAGTAGTGAATGGATAAAGAAAATTAAGAATATTAAAGAAAAACAAAGAAGAGAAATTGAGGAGGGGAGGAAGGTAACGATATATGGCTAATAGCCTATTTGGCCTAGTTTCTAAAATTAGTTTATTTTAAATAATGCTTTTAAAAAGTGATTCTAAGTGTATTTTTCTTAAAAATATAATTTTAGGGACAAAGTTTTTTCTACTTTTCAAAAACTGCTTCTGCTTCTACTCAAAATTATTTTTTTTCTTCTAAAAGCTTGGCCACAGTTTTGACCAAATAATCTTTTGTCAGATAGGCTATAAGGATGGTAAAAAACTCCTTGATGTGAGAACAAAAAATTCAGTATGAGGAGAAAGAAGTCTTAATCCAGATATCATACCAAAAATGAGTATTTACAGAAGGCCACATGAGATTTGTGAAGCTTTGAACTGATTTAAGATTGGTGGAATTCTCAATTCCCATGCTTTCATAAAGAGGCCGAGTATAGGATTCTGGTCCAATATAACCAAAATAAGGAATTTTCGAAGTGTTTTTAGCTTTGGTCTCCACAGGTAAATCAAATAACTTCTCCAATTCCCTGAAAAGTTCTTTACACTGCTCCATTGAAATTTCTTCATAGATTGCTAAGAAACAACCATAGATTTCGAAAGCTTTTTTAACATCTTGGAATGTTGAAATCCAACAAATTGAACTTGGGCTCAGATTTTCTTGGCTAAACCCGATAACATGAATGACTCTTTGGGATTCCATGGTTATTAAGTAGTCCACAACTAAGACTTTAGAGATGGATATTAGGACTGTAGGAGGTAGCTATCTGAATCATATATATATATATATATACACACACACATCTCATTAATACTGAAATATAGCAAGAGGACTAATATTTTTTGCCCAGTGGTTTACATCAATTATTGTCTTTATCATTGGCCGTCAATCTTTTACATAATAAAATTTCTATCATCCATTTCTAATGTCAATGATTTCTTGAAATATTTGAATATTTTTTCATGTGATGCTCACATCGATTAGAATATTAAACATACGTGTTATATAGAATACAATATTCAAACCAAATACACCAATTTGGTTTACCTCAATTATTGTCTTTACCTGTACTTTTTCACAAAAAAGTTCAGAATCCAAAAGTGACTTTGAATCCACTTTCAACACATTCAACTTCTAGCTTGAGCCTTTTGAACCAAAAAAAAAACTTCTAGCTCGAGCAATAAGTCCTTGCACAAAACCCCACAAATTTTGACATTATCTAAATGCCTGGTTTTAAATCAAAGGAAGGGTTTTAAGATCAGCGCAAGAAGATATGACCCGTCTGTAATTATAGCCAATATTTTGGTTAATGGAGTCCATCTTACATAAGCATAAGTATTTTAGTAAAGTGAAGACTTTGTTGGCAATATTCTTTGGGACCCAAAAATATTGCATTATGTGGTGAACATCATTTGCACAAGTTGTATCTCTTCTTTAACACCTAAGAGGCCAAAACTTTTTTGCCTATAAAAGGGAAGGCCATTAGTTCATTTTAGACACACCAACAAGACTTGTCTTCAATTCTTGTTTCTTCCTTTCTTCCTTTATTAAGAGTGTTTTGTATGAGAGTTAGTGTTGGGAAGCACTTGTGTGAACCCTTTCTTTGGAGTGATCTTGTGAGGTTATTCTCTTAGGGTATTTGGGATTAATTAGAGTGTTTACTCTAATTTTGTACTCTCTTTTGTACTCTTATTATTATAGTAAATTGCTCATCTCCACTTGTGGACGTAGATCACTTTGAACGAACCACGTTAAATTTGTGTCTTCTTTATCTACTTTAATTTTTGTTGTTATCAACTTCCATTGTCTTTGTTATTTCCATTATACCGTTGTTTGGCTATATTCCGTACTACCCGGGTTACCGATCCTAACAAATTGGTATCAGAGCTGGATCTAACTGGGTTAGTTTCAATAGCCGAAATGACTCTAACAAAGACTTATGTTGAGAAATTTGACCGAAGTGCAAACTTTGAAATGTGGCAATTAAAGATGGAGGCTATCCTAATTCAGGATGGCTTAGACTTGGCGTTGCAAGGAAAAGAGAAGAAGCCGAATAAAATGACGGACGATAAGTTTGCCATCATAGACAAAAAGGCAAAAGCAGGTATCATTTTAAATCTCTCAAATGAGGTTTTACGTGAAGTTTCTGTAGAAACCACAGCTAAAGGCATGTGGAAAAAATTAAAAACCTTATATATGAAGAGGACAATGGAAAATAGACTTTACCTGAAGCAGAAGCTTTATACAATTCGTATGGGTGAAGGTACCTCTATTCTTTCTTATCTTGACACCTTTGATTCCATTCTTATGGATTTGAGTAATATAGATGCTGAAATTAAAGATGAGGATCAAGCCGTGTTACTGATTTATTCTCTACCCCCATATTTTAAGCATATAAGAGATACTATGCTTTAAGCAAATGATAATATCTCTTATAAGGATATTAAATCTATCTTAAAATCAAAAGAACAGATATATAGTGATATTACTGGGGAAGCTAGTAGAATTCAAGTGGAAGTTGACTTGTTTGTTAGGGGCAAATCCGACTCCATATCCAGATACAATAATTTAAAGTATCGCTATTGTCATAAGAAAGGTCACAATATCTCTGAATGCTATAAGCTGAAAAATAAAGAAAAGCATAAGGAAAGGAAAAATCAGCACAAAAATACTGACACTGCCGAAGCAAGTGTAGCTGCTGATGAGACTGAGGGAACTATTTTTTTAGCAACTAATAATCGTTTCAAATATAACAATGAGTGGATTTTAGATTCGGGTTGTTCTTATCATATGTGTCACAATCGGTATTTATTTACCACATATGAATCTATTGGAGGTGAAGTTGTCTTGATGGGCAATAATGCTGCCTGCAAAGATTTTGGAAAAGGTACAGTCCGAATCCAAATGCACGATGGTGTGGTGAGAATTCTCACTAATGTTAGACATGTTCCTGACTTGAAGAAAAATCTCATCTCTTTGGGCACTCTAGAATCTCTTGGGTACAAGTACACAGGTGAAGGTGGAGTTCTGAAAGTTTCTCATGGTGCTCTTATGATCATGAAAGCACACAGATCTGGTTCGTTGTATACTTTATTGGGATCCACTGTTATAGGCCTTACTACAGTTTCGGTATCAAACAACTTGTCTGATTTTGATGGCATTAAATTTTGACATATGCCCATTGGGGCTTTTGCGGAGAAGGTAGAGAAAATTTACTATATCAGCCAAAATTAGGCCAAGGTGGAGATTTGTAATTATGGTCAATATTTTGGCTAATAGAGTCCATCTCACATAAGCATAAGCATCTTAGCAAAGTGTAGACTTTGTTGGCAATATTCTTTGAGACCCAAAAATATTGCATTATGTGGTGGACATCATTTACACAAGTTGTATCTCTTCTTTTACACCTAAGAGGCCAAGACTTTTTTGCCTATAAAAAGGAAGGCCATTAGTTCATTTTAGACACACCAACAAAACTTGTCTTCAATTCTTGTTTCTTCCTTTATTAAGAGTGTTTTGTATGAGAGTTAGTGTTGGGAAGCACTTGTGTGAACCCTTTCTTTGGAGTGATCTTATGAGATTATTCTCTTAGGGTATTTGGGATTAATTAGAGTGTTTACTCTAATTTTGTACTCTCTTTTGTACTCTTATTGTTATAGTAAATTGCTCATCTCCGCTTGTGGACGTAGGTCACTTTGATCGAACCACGTTAAATTTGTGTCTTCTTTATCTACTTTAATTGTCGTTGTTATCAACTTCCATTGTCTTTGTTATTGTCATTATACCGTTGTTTGGCTAAATTCCGCACTACCCGGGTTCCCGATCCTAACAAA
>AWOL01S0048321.1:16192-32510 GCA_000715115.1 Nicotiana otophora
TTGTAGATACACCAACAAGACTTGTCTTCAATTCTTGTTTCTTCCTTTATTAAGAGTGTTTTGTATGAGAGTTAGTGTTGGGAAGCACTTGTGTGAACCCTTTCTTTGGAGTGATCTTATGAGATTATTCTCTTAGGGTATTGGGGATTAATTAGAGTGTTTACTCTAATTTTGTACTCTCTTTTGTACTCTTATTGTTATAGTAAATTGCTCATCTCCGCTTGTGGACGTAGGTCACTTTGATCGAACCACGTTAAATTTGTGTCTTCTTTATCTACTTTAATTGTCGTTGTTATCAACTTTCATTGTCTTTGTTATTGCCATTATACCGTTGTTTGGCTATATTCCGCATTATCCGGGTTCCCGATCCTAACACCGTCCAAGTTTGGACGGATTCTTTACCCGACCAAATTCAACTCAACCCGTATATTTGATACCTCTATCCCAAGGTCTGGTTCTATATGGGTTTTTTGGATGGCCATAAGACTACTTACCCAATTGTTTGTTTTTCTCGGGCCAACTCTACATTTTGGGGAGACTTTTATGAAGAATTAGTTCAAATAGCCGCCCACCTAATATCTTAAATTAAAAATAGCCGATAGATGTATAATATATATATAATTCATGTATAATATATGTATAACTGTATATATTAACATATAATCTGTGTATATTAGCTAGAAAAAGTAAACTTTGAATCTAGCCGGCTATTTGTGTAAACATTCCGATTTTTATTGATGTCCCACTTTAAGATCCATATTTCATGATTTGTGTGAAAGCCTATATTTTGACCATAGTTTTGTCATGTGATTTTGTGTTTTAGATTAATTATCTTATGTGTAATAATAGAATTGTAAAGAATTGGACCAATTAAATTTTGTTTCATCAATTAGGCCACAATTCAAGCCAAAGCAGTGGCCCAATCCGTTTGAGCCGTTCCCTAGGCTTGTCTGAGGGACCCTTCAAGCGACGTAGTTTCAAGGCAAAACTACATCGTTTTGTTTAATAAATCAGAGATTAAATCTCACTTCTCCATGTTCTCATGATCCAACGGCCCCTATCAATCTCATCCCTAGGTATTTAAAGCTTAGAATCCCTAAAAATTACCCCAATTTTCCCTTTATTTCCTCTCTTCTTCCTCTATTTTCACTCTCCCCCCTCTCTCTCAAGACCTCGCCGTCCGCCGCCCATCTCTGCTGGCTGAAAATCGCGACCACCGGCGGAGCACCGCCAATCACCTCCATGTTTACATCACCATGCTCCCTCACTCTCCTCTTCCCTATTCTTTACCCCCCAAATCTTCAAAACCCTCCCCAAATTCGTAGATCTAGCCTAGAACAAAGCCCTAGCCGCCGCCCATTTTCCCAAAATCAAAGAACTCCGGCCACTGCCACCTCACAACACATACATGAATGTATATAGATCCACGATACCTACCATTTCCCCTTGGTCTTCATCCGTAACGCCATCCGAATTCCGGCGACTACCTCCCGCCGCCACCATTGTCGTTGCTCACTTTTCTTTTCCTTCTTATTTTCTTCTTCCCTTCTGCCCCTGTTGCAAGATACGACTCGAGCAAGCTTTTTCCGCTAGCACGATACCGAGATCGAAACTGGTTCTCCGGACCTTTAGTTTTGGTGTCCGCCAACGTGAAAAGTTCGTTTCGTGGTCAATTCGTTGCTGCCCGATATCCTCGGCACCTCCTCGCTACTCGAGTTAGCATTGAATCCCCTGTTGTGGTAAAATTCTATTTCCCCTTTTTCATTTTTATTTTTTCCTTCTGCGATTAGGCTTAGCATTAGTTTAATTTATTATTTCTTATTACTAGTTTATCTATTGCTTGTTTTGATTGTTAGTATAGTTCTTAGTCATTCTGTGTAGGCGCTTGGTTATTAGTTGGAGTAGCACCTGCTTGTCTATTGATTATTGAGGTGATTTAGCATATTAATATGATTTAGGTTCTGTTTATTTAAGTGTTATTAGGCTCTGTTTAGTTAAGTGTTCAAATTAGCCATAGTTGTTTAATAAAACAATTAATTTGTATGTGATATGTTAAGGTAATTGCTTTTAATTAGTCAGTTTGAATAGTACATTTTTTTTGTTTAATATTTAGTTATTAGTTGACTTCTAGTTACTTGTTTCTTGTTTGTTGGTTTGTTATATATAGGGTGGTATTGATGTTGATAAAGTTTGAAGTTTAGATGTGTTTGATCAGGATTTAGGGTACGTGTAGCTTACTTTTTACTAGTAGGGTGGCATAAAGGATGTAACGACCCGGCTGGTCGTTTTGGGTGTTACAGCCCCGTTCTCCCATTTACTGCTCTATTTGTGCTTTATAGATGTATTATGACCTATTGTATTAGTTAGTTTGTGTCCGGAAGGATTTCGAATGAATTGAGACACTTAGTCTCATAATGGAAAGCTTAAGTAGAAAAAGTTGATCGGATGTTGGCTTATGTGTAAATGATCTCGGATTTTAATTATGATGATTCCAATAGCATTGTATGGTGATTTTGAACTTAGGAGCGTATACGGAAAATTATTTGGAGGTCCGTAGTGGAATTAGGTTTGAAATGACGAAAGTTGAATTTTTGGGAAGTTTGCCCGGGAGGTTGACTTTTTGATATCGGGGTCAGAATCCGTTTCTGGAAATGGGAATAGCTTTGTTATGTCATTTAGGACTTGTGTGCAAAATTTGAAGTCATTCCGGATTGATTTGATGTGTTTCGGCACAAGATATAGAATTTGAAAGTTTTAAGTTCATAGATTTTGAATTAGGGTATGATTCATCATTTTGATGTTGTTTGATGTGATTTGAGGCTTCGACTAAGTTCGTATGATGTTTTAGGACTTGTTGGTATATTTGGTTGAGGTCCTGAGAGCTCGGGTGAGTTTCGGGGTAGTTTCGGACCATTTCTAGGGAAGTTTTAATTGCCAATTTCTGTCTACAGAGGTGTGCATTGCGATGGCGAACATTTGGTCGCGTTCGTGAAGAGCAAACAACAGTTTGGAGCCTTATGAATCGCGATCACGTAGAACAAAATCTTTGTTGCACTGACCTGACTTTGTAGGCTTATATCTCGCAATCTATAAGGAATTTGGAGATTATCCAAAAATAAAAGTTATAGCCCTTGATGTCTAGTTTTGAAAAAGTAAACCATTTATTATTTGGAGTTTTAAGGTCCCGAGGGGCTTGGGTGAGTTTTGGAGTGGTTTTAGACCATTTCTAGGCCATTTTTAATTGTTGGTTTCTGTCTACAGGGGTGTGCATCGCCATCACGAATATTTGGTCGCGTTCGCAAAGAGCAAACAGCAGTTTGGGGTCTTGTGAATCGCGATCGAGTAGAACAAAATCTCTGCTGCACTGACCCGATTTTGGAAGCTTATATCTCGCAATCTATGAGGAATTTGGAGATGATCCAAAAATGAAAGTTATAGCCCTGTGTCTAGTTTTCAGAAAGTCAAACCATTTGGCATTTGGAGTTTTGTACAAAACGTTATGACTATTATACTAGAGGCTGTCTGGAAAAGTGTGGGAGTTTGTTCTTCGCGATCGCGAGTAGTTTTCCGCAATCGCGAAGGGCAAATTTTGGGCTGAAAATTTTTGTACTTCGCGATCGCAAAGCATTTTCTGCGATCGCGAGGAGTAAATGCTTGGATATAACGTATATTTTGAGGTTTCGGCAATTTTAACACATTTGGAGCTATGGAGCTCGGATTGAAGTGATATTTGAGGCGATTTTCACTATATGGATTGGGATAGTGATTCTAACTCGGTTTTGGTTAAATTATAGGAATCTGTTGTTGTTTTTATCAATATATTAGTATTTTGGGTTGAAAATAGTAGAAAATTTCATAGACTTTAATTTGAAGATTTGAGGGTCGAGTTGATGTCGGAATTTGATAAAATTGGTATGGTTGGACTCGTGGCTGAATGGGCGTTCATATTTTATAACTTTTGTCGGGTTCTGAGATGTGGGCCCCACGAGCGATGTTTGAGTTAGTTTCAGATTTTTATTGGAAAATTAGTATTTCCTTATGGAATTGATTACAATAGTTGGTTTTGACTGAATTAAATTAATTGTGGCTAGATTCGAGCCGTTCAAAAGTTGATACGTGCAAAATGGGATTTCTAGAGCATTGTTTAGCTTGCTCGACAGTGGATTCATCTTGTTCGAGGTAAGTAACTCTTCTCATCTTGGAGCTAAGGGTATGAATTCTGAATATATGTATTATGTGAATTGTTTGGAGGTGACGAACATGATAGGTGATGGACGTGCAAATAGAAATTCTGACATAATTGGTTCCGTGAAATTTTGTAGTCAAATAATCTTGGCATTTTCTATGTAGTTTTATGTGTTAAAGAAATTGACATGTGAATCATATTAAAAATCATACTGAGGCTATGTGCCAGTATTATTGAGACCCACAAAGGTCATATTGCTGTTGAATTATTTGTTTAAAATGAAATTTCATAATCAGTCATGTTCATTCATTTCATATCATCTATCAGTCTCTGTTGCTATTTATTGATTCATCATATCATCATTTTGGGCTAATTTCATGACATTGTGAGCCCGAGAGACTGGAGAGATTGATAACCGAGTGAGGCCGAGGGCCTGATTGCGAGAATAATTATGGGACCGGGTTGCATGCCGTAGTAGGCCATATTGGCTTTATATACTTTATTATTATGTGGATCGGGGTTATCCGCCTGCAGCAGGCCTTATAGGCTTTATTATAGCACATGAGTTGTCCGGGCGGATACAAGTATTGATACTATAGCACGTGAGTTGTCTGTGCAGCATGTGAGTTATACGTGCAGATTATTTGGGTTGAAGGAGTCCCTCCGGAGTGTGTACACCCCCAGTGAGAGTAGGTACCCACTGAGTGCGAGTGCCGAGTACCGAGTGTGAGTGCCGAGCGAATGGGAGGATTGAGTGACTGTGAGGACTGAGTGATGGAGAGGACTGAGTGAATTGATACTCTGAGAAGTATGCATATGATTTTATCACCGAGATATATTGTATTGACATGCACCCGTGATATACAAACATAGAGATGTATTTTCCTTACGCTGCACGGTATCACATCATTCATGACTTCTCACACATATTGGCCTACGGTCATAGTGATGTATTGTTCCACTGGCTTTCTGGAAAGAAAATAAAACATCTTATCATTGTTGAAAGGATTTTTGGGAAGAATTACTGTTTTCAAACTTATTCGTATTTTTGGCAACTTAGGTAAACTACTTGGGACTTTCACTGATACATTTGATATCGGGGAACTATTTTTGAAAATCATGATTTAGCTGAGCATTTATTCCTTGGGTTACTTCTTTCATTACTTGCTTAATGTGGTTATGAACTGTTGTTGGTTGTTGGAGTTGGACTCTGACCTTGGTACAAGCTCGTCACTACTTTTAAGTTTTAACCTGAGGTATTTCATATGGAACAGTGCTTGGATGGGGTCACGCATTGCGGTAGAGTTATGTTGAGATATGATCCTTTGTGTTAGATTCGTGTGTTATGGTTCTACGGTGTGTGATGGGTTCTTAGCATTGCGTTGGGGTGGTACCCGTCAAGCTTGCGGGACTGTTCTTTTGTATGAGTCATTTTTGTGATTGAGTACATTTGGAATGTTGCTTATTAGTGCACGGGTTGTGGATTTAGATAGTATTGGTGTGGCATGTCTGTAGAGTAGCTGGTATTTGATAAGATGAAGTCGCCGGATCTAGGATGGGTGCTATCAGATTTGATTGTGGTATATTTGGAAGGATAATGTCGAAAGTCGGCTTAGAAATTCGCTATGGTTCTTGTCGAAGTTCACGGCTGGTGGATCTGATGAATGATTACTAGTTTCTGCGTGTTTATTTCATCATCGGTAGTGTACGAATGTTTTAGAATGGAGTCTTGTTTGATATAAGGTTTATTACCGACATTGGGTTGTTTTGAGCAGCTACTGTGATTAGAAATCATTGCTTTGAGCATTTGAGCTATGTGGTATTTGAGTATTTGAGTTATGGTTACGGCTTTTGGTACAACTTGTTCAGACTTATACAGTGTGTAGGTTGCGGGATTCAGATCTTATAAGAAATTCTGGATGTTGGAAATTGGATTCTAAGGCTTGTGGGCTAGGTTGAATTAAGAAATTTCAGTTATGTGATGTTGTTAGGCCTATGTGGAATAGGGTGACATGGGATCACCCTCGGGTACGTGCGTGGTAAGATGGAATAGTGAGTTAATGGCATGGAAACAACTCTTAGCACGTTCGAGGATGGACGTATATTTAAGTGGGGGAGAATGTAACGACCCAGGCGGTCATTTTGGGTATTACAACCCCGTTCTCCCATTTACTGCTCTATTTGTGCTTTATAGATGTATTATGACCTATTGGATTAGTTAGTTCGGGTCCGGAAGGATTTCAGAATGAATTGAGACACTTAGTCTCATAATGGAAAGCTTAAGTAAGAAAAGTTGACCGGATGTTGGCTTATGTGTAAACGACCTCAGATTTGAATTCTGATAATTCTGATAGCTCTGTATGGTGATTTTGGACTTAAGAGTGTGTAAGAAAAATTATTTGGAGGTCCGTAGTGGAATTAGGCTTGAAATGACGAAAGTTGATTTTTTGGGAAGTTTGCCCGGGGGGTTGACTTTTTGATATCGGGGTCGGAATCCGATTCTGGAAATGGGAATAGCTTTGTTATGTCATTTATGACTTGTGTGCAAAATGTGAAGTCATTCCGGATTGATTTGATGTGTTTCGGCACAAGATATAGAATTTGAAAGTTCTAAGTTCATAGATTTTGAATTGGGGTATGATTCGTCGTTTTGATGTTGTTTGATGTGATTTGAGGCTTCGACTAAGTTCGTATGATATTTTAGGACTTGTTGATATATTTGGTTGAGGTCTTGAGGGGTTTGGGTGAGTTTTGGGGTGGTTTCAGACCATTTCTAGGCCATTTTTAATTGTTGGTTTCTGTCTACAGGGGTGTGCATTGCCATCGCGAATATTTGGTCGCGTTCGCGAAGAGCAAACAACAGTTTGGAGTCTTGTGAATCGCGATTGAGTAGAACAAAATCTCTGCTCACTGACCCGATTTTGGAAGCTTATATCTCGCAATCTATGAGGAATTTGGAGATGATCCAAAAATGAAAGTTATAGCCCTGTGTCTAGTTTTCAGAAAGTCAAACCATTTGGCATTTGGAGTTTTGTACAAAACGTTATGACTATTATACTAGAGGCTGTCTGGAAAAGTGTGGGAGTTTGTTCTTCGCGATCGCGAAGGGCAAATTTTGGATTGGAAGTTTTTGTGCTTCGCGATCGCGAAGAGTAAATGTTTGAACATAAGCTATATTTTGAGGTTTCGGCCATTTTAACACATTTGGAGCTACGGAGCTCGGATTGAAATAAGTTTTTAGGCGATTTTCACCATATGGATTGGTAAGTGATTCTAACTCAGTTTTGGTTAAATTAGAGGAATCTATCGTTGTTTTTATCAACATATTAGCGTTTGGGTTTGAAAATGATAGAAAATTTCATATATTTTAATTTGAAGATTTGAGGGTCGAGTTGATGTGGTTGAATGGGCGTTCATATTTTATAACTTTTGTCGGGTTTCGAGACATGGGTCCCATAGGCGATTTTTGAGTTAATTTCGGGTTTTATTGGAAAGTTAGTATTTCCTTATGGAATTGAATACAATAATTGGTATTGAATGAAGCGAATTAATTGTGGCTAGATTCGAGCCGTTCAGAAGTTGATACGTGCAGAATGGGATTTCTGAAATAGTGTTGAGCTTTGCTCGACATTGGATTCGTCTTGTTCGAGGTAAGTAACTCTTCTAATCTTGGAGCTAAGGGTATGGATCCTGAATATACGTATTATGTGAATTGTTTGGAGGCGACGAACATGCTAGGTGACAGGTGTGTAGGCGTGCACTATAGAAATTGTGACGTAATTGGTTGCGTAAAATTTTATAGTCAAATAATCTTGGCATTTTCTATGTAATTTTATGTGTTAAAGAAATTGACCTAAGAATCATATTAAAAATCATGTTGAGGCTATGTGCCAGTATTATTGAGACCCACAGAGGTCATATTGCTATTGAATTATTTGTTTAAAATGAAATTTCATAATCAGTCATGTTCATTCATTTCATATCATCTCTCAGTCTCTGTCCGTACAGATTATAGTGCTTGGGCTGAAGGAGCCCCTCCGGAGTCTATACACCCCCAGTGAGCTCAGGTACCTACTGGGAGCGAGTGTCGAGTGCGAGTACCGAGCGATTGGAAGGATTGAGTGACTGTGAGGACTAAGTGATGGGGAGAATTGATACTCTAAGAAGTATGCATATTATTTTATCACTGAGATACATTGCATTGACATGCACCCATGACATACAAACATAGAGATGTATTTTCCTTACGTTGTACGGTATCACATCATTCATGACTTCTCACACATATTGGCCTACGGTCATAGTGATGTATTTTTCCACTGGCTATCTGGAAAGAAAATAAAACATCTTATCATTGTTGAAAGGATTTTTGGGAAGAATTACTGTTTTCAAACTTATTTGTATTTTTGGCAACTTAGGTAAACTACTTGGGACTTTCACTGATACACTTGAAAGGCAGAACTATTTTTGAAAATCATGATTTAGCTGAGCATTTATTCCTTGGGTTACTTCTTTCATTACTTGCTTAATGTGGTTATGAACTGTTGTTGGTTATTGAAGTTGGACTCTGACCTTGGTACAAGCTCGTCACTACTTTTAAGTTTTAACCTGAGGTTAGGTTTGTTACTTATTGAGTACATGGGGTCGATTATACTCATACTACACTTCTGCACCTTGCATGCAGATGTTGGCTGCTGATGTTGCTGTGTTCGTCAGGAGCTGGTTCTGAAGGTGCTTGCGTTCGAGTTGTAGCTGCCTCTTGTTCATGGTAGCCTTAGATTCATAAAACTCTGTTTATGTACTTTTCAAACAGATGATGTATTATTTCATACCAGCTTTGTTAACTTTATTCTTAGAAGCTCATGATTTGTATTACCAGTTCTTAGGGAAATGTATTGGTTTCATATATTATTTTTAATTAATTGCCTTACTAAATTCATTGGAATTGGATAGTTGATAATTGGCTTACTTAGCGGGGCTGGGTTAGGTGCCATCACGACTACTCGAATTTTGGGTCGTGACAAAGGACTCTTTTCCTCTTTGTTTCTTCCGCAGCTGGTTTTCAGGTTGTCCTTTCACCTTTTGGACAACTCTTGGGTAGTGTTTTGGCACACAAAGTCAGTCTTTTTGGACAGACTTTTGGTGAACCAAAATCTGTCCAAAAAGTGGCTTTCTTTGCCTACTTAAGGGCTGCTCTTTTCTCACTTTACACACACTCTATATCTTACACTTAGACGGCACCTTTCACTCTAAGTTGAACACACACCAAGAGAGTAAAAAAATCAATTGTTAATAAGTACCCTTTAATAGCTGAAATTGAGAGTTTTGTGAGTGATTCTTAGAGTGTAAAATCGTTATAAAAATCGAAGAGTCTTTGGAGTTTGGTTCTAAGTTTCACCTCTCTCAAATAAATGTTTTTGCTGAGATTTCTGGGCTGTTTTTAACACTAATTTGTTGCTGGATTATTGCTGTTTTTTGTTGCCGAGTTTTCTACTCAATCACTGTTGTATTTTATTCTGCTGCAAATCAGGTAATTCCTAAATCCTTGTATGACAGTTTAATAAAGATAATGAGAAGGTTTTGAACTTGTTTCAATATGGAGCATGCTTTAATCAGATTTTGTTGGGCGAAAATGAGACTTTTAAATGTTATGATTGTATATCAAGCTCGATAATGTGTATATTTCATCGTAGTCTCTGAATACTAATTTATGAGTTTATTATTATTAGCTTATATTGATTTGAGTGTAGCTTGGATAAATGCTTAAATAAATATGGTTGAAGTACATTTAGGTCCTTAATCAATAGGTTGTTGCTCATTAGTGTCTAGATTCCATAAGCATGTTAATATGTGTTTTATTTCATCTCTTCTTAGTTACATATTCATATTGATGTTCATAGAATTTTGTTTAGTCATTACACGATGCTAGCAGGCTTCACTAATTATTGTTTGTTTTAGGCTTAGTTTGACCATTTGACATTTGTTAATTACATAAGCAAATAAAGAAAGCAGTAGATTTGAAGTAAAAAATTAATAAATGGACTGCTAAAGCTGAACAATAAAATATGGGCCAAAATAAAATAAATTCAGCAACCCAACAGAATTAATCAACTGGCCCAATGGCCATTTAATATCAAATGGGTGACAAAGTCTTGGCTCAAAATAATCAAAGATGGGCCAGGAACTCAATTGTAAATAGCTAGTCCATTTGCTTTTAATTTGGCCAATATCAATAGGAAAACTTACCCTAGCTGTCACTCTATAAACTTTCCCAACCAAAATAGCCCAAAACAAAATATCTACTAAAAAAGGTCCAAATATTATTTTGGGCCCAAATAGTTTCAATTAATATCAGTTTTTTTATATCCGTTATTTTTGTAATGCATACACAATTGTCTTCTCTAAATTTTCACTCTCTCTCTCTCTCTCTCTTCTCAAACTTGCTGAAATTAACGACAAAATAAGATATATTTGTGGTTATTTTCGTCTGATTCCAGGTAATTTGGAGTAGAGAATCTCTTGTTTTGTGTATTTTTCAGATTGCATGTGTTTTTAGAGAAGCGATGTTGCTTTTTTAGGCTTTTGCGACTAAATTATTTAGTTAGAGTTCATCGTAGGTATCTGTTATAAATGATTTTGCGAGTTTTGGTGAGTTTTGTATCAATTTCTTCACAAAATTCTGTAGCCGTTTGTTCGTATAATTTTTTTAAAAAAATATTCTCATTGAACCTAGTTTCAATTGTGAAACAAAGCAATATGACAAGACAAACTCGTTCGATGTGTTCATAACCTTATTCAAAGTCTATTTCAATTGATAAATCGAGCAGCATGAGAAAAGAAACTAGGTCGATGAGTTTATCTCCTCATTCAACCCCCACTATAGTTGAGAAATCGATTGATAAACGAAATATGAGAAGATAAAATCGTTCTGAAAGTGATAAAGTGTTAGAATCTCGAAAGGATGTTGTTGGACAATCTGAGAAAAAGAAGAGCAAAAGGGTTATATTAGATGATGTTGAAGGGAAGAGAAAATGTGTCGTGGAGGATGAAGTGAATTTGGGTGTCAAACCAAAAAAAGTAAGGTTCAGAAGTGTAACAACCCGACTTGTCGTTTCAAGAATTGAAGTCCCGTTCGGTGACATAAGGCCTGGAGTAGCTTCGTATTATGCGTATTGACTTGCATGCGTGGTTGAATTCAGTTACCGGATAATTCAAAGTTATTTGGGACATTTGGTCCCTAAAAAGGAAGCTTAAGTCTTAGAATTTTGACCGTAATCGGAATCATAAGAAGACGACTCCAAAATGGAGTTTCGTCGGTTCCGTTAGGTCTGTATGATGATTTTGGACTTAGGAGCGTGTCCGGAAAATTATTTGGAGGTCCGTAGTGGAATTAAGCTTGAAATAACGAAACTTAAAATTTTGGAAAGTTTGACCGGGGGGTTGACTTTTTGATATCGGGGTCGAAATCCAATTCCAAAAGTGGGAGTAGGTCTGTAATGTCGAATGTGACTTGTGTGCAAAATTTGAGGTCAATCGGACGTGATTTAATAGGTTTCGACATCGATGGTAGTAGTTGAAGTTTCAAAGTTTATTAAGTTTGACCTAGGATGCGATTTATGATTTCGATGTTGTTTGATGTGATTTGAGATTTCGAGGAGGTCCGTGTTATGTTATGGGACATGTTGGTATGATTGGACGGGGTCCCGAGGGGCTCGTTTCGGGGTGGTTTCAAACCAAATTGGAGCTATTTGGATTGTTGTTGCTGAAGTCTGGTTTCCTTCTTCGCGAACGCGAAAGGAGTCCCGCGTACGCGAAGAGTAATTTGAGGGGCTGATGGTTTGGCAACGCGAAGCTGGGGACGCGGACGTGAAGAAGGAGCAGGGCAAGCCTTCGCGAACGCGAAGAAGGAACATGGCAAGCCTTCGCGAACGCGGCCAAGGTAACGCAAACGTGAAGAAAAAAGGAAGAGTTGGGGCTGAGGTCGTGTGACCTTTACGAAGCGCGGAATGCGAATACGAAGAGCTGGACAGCTTGTCATCGCGAACGCGACAAGAAGGTCGCGAACGCGAAGAGGAAATAATGGGGCAGGAACAGTTGGCCTACGCGAACGCGAAGAAGGATTTGAGGAAGCTGGATTTTGGCCTTCGCGAACGTGAAGCAATAGTCGCGAACGTGAAGATGGTGTACCTGGGCACAATTAAAAGTCCCAAAAATGGGGGTTTGAGTTCATAACTCAAAATTAAATTGGGAGCTCGGTAGAAAGCGATTTTTGGAGAGGTGTTTGCATGGGTGTTTGGGGTAAGTGATTCTTATCTAGTTTTGATTAATTTCCATAATTATATCTTTGAATCTATCATTTAATTCTGATTTAAATGGAGGAAAATCAAGATTTTTGTTAAATCTTCCAAAAACGAAAATTTAAGATTTGGAGGTCGAGTTGTTATTGGAATTCGATAAAATTGGTATGATTGAACTTGTATCGGAATGGGTATTTGGATTTCATGAAAATTATGTCGGGTTCCGAGGGGCGAGTCCCGCGTTGACTTTTGTTGACTTTTTGGAATAAATTTTTAAGTCGACATATTATTATCTGGAATTATTTACGATGAAATTTAGTGAAGTTATACAATTAATTTGGATAAATTTAAGCGGTCCGGAGGTCAATTCAAGCAAGAAGGCAATTTTGGAATATCTGTATAACTTCAAAGAGGTAAGTGGCTTGCTTAACCTCAAGAGGGGGAATTACCCCTTAGGCATCGAGTCTTATGTGCCATTTGTGAAATGTGAAAAGCCGTGTACGCGAGGTGACGAGTACGTACTCGGCTTATAAGTGTAAATTTGTATTGAGTTAAAGTCTTGAGCATATTGTGTGGTCAATTGGGTAATTGTTGGTATATATTTAATCATCTATTTGTCGTGCCTAAATCCTTGATGTTGTTGAATCTGTTGTTATATGATAATTTGATGTGATTGTTACTTGATTATTTATGTAATTCTGTGAATTTGTTGGTTTGATAATTATTGGAATTGAATTTCATTATGGATTTTTCCTCTGCAAATAATTAATTAAATGAGCTTAAGAATTGGTGTTTATATAATTATTAAAAATTTGAATTTAATGAAGACTTTGCTTTATGTTGAGTAATTTCTATCTCTATTGGTTGTTTTTTTTGGTGTTGTACAAACTGTGTGGAGCTTTTGGCTATTTGTTGTGAAATTAATTGATTTAGTTATATCCTTATAATTTGTTGTGGCCATTGAGCAATTGTAATGTGAATTGATTTTGTTATGTTGCCGTGATAATTTGCTGTATAAATTGTTGTGTTGTGTGAATTATTAGTTTGAGGAGCTAAGGGTGGCATTTCACCGTTGATATTATGTGGGTATAAGGGGGCATTTCCCTATTATTGTGTTGTTGGAATATTGTCTGGGCGGAGCCATAAGGGTGTCAATAGGAGTGATAAGGGTGACAATAGGAGCGATAAATGTGGCTATTAATATTGTCTGGGCGGGGCGATGGGGGTGGCTATAGGAGTGATAAGTGTGGCAATTGGAGCGATAAGGGTGACTATTGCCAGAGACGATGTGTGATGATGTGGGGTTGTGGTGTTGATAATTTTCATGTGATTTTGTGATTTTCTTGTGTTTATTTTTATACCTTGTACAATTTGTCTTGTTGTTGGTAAATTGATAACAATCTGATTTATGTTGAAATTGAGAGCCTATGGCTATGGCCAGACGAATTATAAAATGAAATGTGGGCACGAGGTGATGTGATGAAATGATAATGATATTTGGCACGTGAGTTGTTCAGTTGTGATATGAAATGAGGGCATGAGGTGTCGGAAAACTATTATGATTTAATTATGGGCACGAGCTGCCGTGGAAATATGAAAATGGGCTGAGACCCGTATTTTAATGATTTTGAAATGAGGTGTCACATGGTGACTTTTAATTGAAAGAATTATATTCAAAATATTTATTTGGAAGGATTTTTATTCAAAAAGATTTATATAAAAGATATTTATTTGAGGAAAGTATATTTGAAGATATTTATTGAAAGAATTTTATATTCGAAAGATGTTTATTTGAGGAAATTATATTTGAAAAAGAGAGTTATCTGAAAAAATTATATGTGAAAGACAATTATTTTAAGGACTTGATTTAATTAGGTGTAATTGTATTTATTAATTGTTGAGTGATATTAATGGTATATTTGTTGTCTGCTGTGTATATCACTGGTTATTTTATCCTGCCCTTATTGCCATTTGTTTCCTATTATTTTGTATATTATATTGCACAAGTTATTAGACTAGTGATTGTCTTGACTGTACTTCGTCTCTACTTTACTGAGGTTAGTCTTGATACTTACTGGGTACCGACCGTGGTGTACTCATATTACTCCTCTGCACATTTTTGTGCAGAGTCATGTATTGGAGATATCGGACTTGAGCAGAGTTAAAGCGGGATCGTAAGGATTCAAGGTAGAACTACTTAGTCATCACAGTCCCTTGTCTCTTTATATATATATATATATATTGTTGGCTCAAGAAGCAACTGAGGAGAGAGAAAGAGTAGTAAAGGATTTTAGACTGCCAGAGAAAAAAAAGCTATCTAACCCTGATATCCTTGGTACTGTCCCTGCTGAGAAAGATCCGGATTTCCCAGAGAGTGCTTTTCCGGTGCGGTGTAACCAACAACTCAAGGCTATCAAGGGAAGGAGTTGCAGGACCGGAGTTCTATCTCGGATCCACAGAATGACCAGTTTTTGTCTCGAAAACCGCTCTTAGGGCAGGTTCCACGTGGGATTGGATATCGAAGGTTCCTTCCGAGCATTTTGGATATGGAATCTGTATTGCCGGAAAGGTTCTCCCTGTCCCGGGCAACCTCTCTTCTTATAGGATTCATAGAGTGGAGTTTCCCTTTAAGGTTGGATTCCACAGATCTAATCGGCGGAAAGAAGCACTGGCTAATACTTTAANTCTTTTCCGGTGCGGTGTCTTTCTTTTAGAACCTTGTTACTTTTAAGCTGTCTTTTCGCCTGCGGCTTTCGGACAAGACTACTTACTCCAGTAGGTTAGTAAGATCAAGAAAGAACCTTTGGATCGAGATCCACAACTATGGATTCCAATTATTCTTTTTTATTTTTGCTTTCATCGATTCCAAAAAAAAAAGACGTTGTTTTTGATTATCCAATTCCGCTTCCTTGTTAGCTGGGAATCCCCTCATCTATGAAGCAGAGAATGATCGATCGAAAACTGAGAAGATAGAAGAAGATTTTTTAAGCATCGGTTGCGACATCGAATGAGACTTATCCAGGGCCATATATGTCTTTTTCATTCCGTCGAAAATTGATTTTACGGTGTTTGATCTCTTCCATCTCTGCCTGGCTCGTTGTCACCTATGTTGAAGAAAGGTTTGGAACCACCTCGAGAGTCACAATGGATTTCAACAGTCAACTTCGGGACATGTAATTTCATGAAAGCCTGTCTAGTCAAATAGGCTTCTAATAAGAAATTAGCCTGTTTCAAAAGGAATAAAGGAAGGAGTCGATGCATTCTTTCACTTTATTATGCTTCCAATTTTGCCACCCGAAAGCGAGATAGGTGGCTAGGTAGAGAATACCTAGTGGCGCGAGATAACTCTCTCCTTTGAACTCGGCTATTTATCCTCGCGGGCTATAAGATAAGATACAGTTCTTGTACTACTTGATTGAATGGTAGGAAAGAGCTTCCGTAAGAACTGGAAGACTCTTGTATGTACGGTAACCCTCTCTTTCTTGTTTGGGCTCATCATATGTTTACTGTGGGTCTTTCAGGATTGGTCGTTGTGTGTCACCACCTCCCACCTATCCTACACATTCGATTAAGGTTGTCACTGCGAAGGGGCGAAGGACGTTTTTAAATCCGATCGGTGTAAACATGATATTAATTAGTCTTTGTCCTCTGCCCACACTATTGGTGGAAAGGTATGAAGAGGGATGTCGCTGAATATGTGGCCTTTTTTATGGAGATTTACCCATCACAGAGATGCAAAGAGAAAGAGAACGAACTTCATATATCCATTTTCTACTCAATCCAGAAACAAGATCGGACGTTATCCCGGTTCGTCTCCATTTTTGTGAAACTATTC
>AWOL01S0048321.1:39362-72625 GCA_000715115.1 Nicotiana otophora
TGACTTGTGTGCAAAATTTGAGGTCAATCGGACGTGATTTGATAGGTTTCGGCATCGATGGTAGAAGTTGAAGTTTCAAAGTTCATTAAGTTTCAATTAGGGTGCGATTCATGATTTCGATGTTGTTTGATATGATTTGAGGCTTCGAGCAGGTCCGTGTTATGTTATGGGACATGTTGGTATGATTGGACGGGGTCTCGAGGGGCTCGGGTGTGTTTCGGGGTGGTTTTGGACCAAATTAGAGCTGTTTTGACTGCTGTTGCTGAAGTCTGGTTTCCTTCTTCGCGAACGCGAAGGGAGTCCCGCATTCGCGAAGAGGAATTTGAGGGGCTGATGGTTTGGCCTTCGCGAACGCGGAGCTGTGGACGCAAACGCGAAGAAGGAGCAAGGCAAGCCTTTACGAACGCGGCCAAGGCAACGCGAACACGAAGAAGAAAGGAAGAGTTGGGCTCAGGTCGTGTGACCATCGCAAACGCGAAGCACGGGACGCGAACGCGAAAGAGCTGGACAGCTGGTCATCGCGAACGCGAAGAGGAAATGATGGGGCAGGAACAGTTGTCCTTCGCGAATGCGACTATGGTCACGCGAACGCAAAGATGGATTTGAGGCAGCTGGGTTTTGGCTTGCGCGAACGCGAAGCAATAGTCGCGAACGAGAAGAAGGTGTATCTGGGCAGAATTAAAAGTCCCAATAATGTGGGTTTGAGTTCATAATTCAAAATCAAATTGGGAGCTTGGTAGAAGGCGATTTTTGGAGAGATTCTTGCGTGGGTGTTTGGGCTAAGCGATTCTTATCGAGTTTTGATTAATTTCCATGATTATGTCTTTGAATCCGTCATATAATTCGGATTTAAATGGAGGAAAACGAAAATTTAAGATTTGGAGGTCGAGTTCTTATTGGAATTCGATAAAATTGATATGGTTGAACTCGTATCGGAATCGGTGTTCGGATTTCATGAAAATTATGCCGGGTTCCAAGGGGCGAGTCCTGCATTGACTTTTGTTGACTTTTTGGAATAAATTTTTAAGTCGACGTATTATTATCCGGAATTCTTTTCGATGAATTTTAATGAAGTTATACAATTAATTTGGATAGATTTGAGCGGTCCGGAGGTCAATTCAAGCAAGAAGGCGATTTTGGAATATCAGCATAACTTCAAAGAGGTAAGTGTCTTGCTTAACCTCGAGTGGGGGAATTACCCCTTAGGCATTGAGTCTTATGTGCCATTTGTGAAATGTGAAAAGCCATGTACACGAGGTGACGAGTACGTACTCGGCTTATATGTGTAAATTTGTATTGAGTTAAAGTCTTGAGCATATTGCGTGATAAATTGGGTAATTGTTGGTATATATTTAATCATCTATTTGTCGTACCTAAATCCTTGTTGTTGTTGTTGAATTTGTTGTTATATAACAATTTGATGTGATTGTTACTTGATTATTTATGTAATTCCGTGAATTTGTTGGTGTGATAATTATTGGAATTGAATTTTATTATGGATGTTTTCGCTGCAAATAATTAATTAAATGAGCTTAAGAAGAGGTATTTATATAATTATTAAAAATTTGAATTTAATGAAGACTTTGCTTTATGTTGAGTAATTTCTATCTCTATTGGTTGTTTTTGGGTGTTGTACACATTGTGTGGAGCTTTTGGCTATTTGTTGTAAAATTAATTGATTTAGTTATATCCTTATAATTTGTTGTGGCCATTGAGCAATTGTAATGTGAATTGATTTTGTTATGTTGCCGTGATAATTTTCCATGTAAATTGTTGTGTTGTGTGAATTATTAGTTTGAGGAGCTAAGGGTGGCATTTCACCGTTGATATTATGTGGGTATAAGGGGGGCATTTCCCTGTTGTTGTATTGTTGGAATATTGTCTGGGCGGAGCGATAAGGGTGTCAATAGGAGCGATAATGGTGACAATAGGAGCGATAAATGTGGTTATTAATATTGTCTGGGCGGAGCGATAGGGGTGGCTATAGGAGTGATAAGTGTGGCAATTGGAGCGATAAGGGTGACTATTGCCATGTACGATGTGTGATGATGTGGGGTTGTGGTGTTGATGATTTTCATGTGATGTTGTGATTTTCTTGTGTTTATTTTTATACCTTGTACAATTTGTCTTGTTGTTGGTAAATTGATAATAATCTGACTTATGTTGAAATTGAGAGCTTGTGACTATGGCCAGGCGGATTATAAAATAAAATGTGGGCATGAGGTGATGTGATAAAATGATAATGATATTTGGCACGTGAGTTGTCCGTACAGTTGTGATATGAAATGAGGGCATGAGGTGCCGGGAAAATATGATGATTTAATTATGGGTACGAGGTGCCGTGAAATTATGAAAATAGGCTGAGACCCATGTTTACGAAAAATATGAAAATGGGCTGAGACCCGTATTTTAATGATTTTGAAATGAGGTGTCACATGTTGACTTTTAATTGAAAGAATTATATTCAAAATATTTATTTGGAATGATTTTTATTCAAAAAGAATTATATGAAAGAATTGTATATGAAAGATATTTATTTGAGAAAATTATATTTGAAGATATTTATTGAAAGAATTTTATATTCAAAAGATGTTTATTTAAGGAAATTATATTTGAAAAAGAGAGTTATCTGGAAGAATTATATGTGAAAGACATTTATTTGAAGGACTTGATTTAATTGGGTATAATTATGTTTATTAATTGTTGAGTGATATTAATGGTATTCTTGTTGTCTGCTGTGCATATCACTGGTTGTTTTATCCTGCCCTTATTGTTATTTATTTCCTATTATTTTGTATATTATATTGCACAGGTTATTAAACTAGTGAGTGTCTTGACTCTACTTCGTCTCTACTCCACTGAGGTTAGTGTTGATACTTACTGAGTACCGACCATGGTGTACTCATACTACACTTCTGCACATTTTTATACAGAGTCAGGTATTTTAGATATCGGACTTGAGCAGAGTTAAAGCGGGATCGTAAGGATTCAAGGTAGAGCTGCTTAGTCGTCGCAGTCCCTTGGAGTCTTTTTATTTTATTGTACAGTTAATTTGTAATCAAACAGTATTGTATATTCGGTCCTCGTGATCATTCCATATATTCAGTTAGAGTTTGTGACTCAGTACTACCAGTGTTGGGAGGTTGTATATTGTAATTATTTACGTTGTTAGTTTCAAAAAAACAATAGCTTCAAAATGTAATTGAAATCGTCTTACCTAGTCTTAGAGACTAGGTGCCATCACGACGCATGTGGTGGGATTTTGGGTCATGACAAGAAGGTAGAAAAAGTCAAATTTCTTGACAAAGTTTGTAAGGTACATACAATTTCAGTTATATTTGTTTCTATTGCTGAATCTTCTTTTAAAATTGGATTTATTTTGTATTTGTTTGTTTTTAGTTCGTGTCATTTATTTGTTGCCTTGGAAGCTTTATATTCCAATTGGTGAGCCTTTTCATGTTACTCATTGGACATCATTCACTAATGTGGATATCGTATCAATTTTACAGTCAAAGTTGACTGATGTCCAGCTTCAGATGTTTAGGTGTGATGACCCAAAATGTCATATTTAAATTTAATAATTATTTTTTTGATCTAAGACCTTGAAAAACACTATTCAGCATTCCTCGACATGCGTGCACAATCCGTATAATTTTTCGAAAAGTTGTTATATGAAAAATTGATTAAAATGTAAAATAGAGCCTTAAAACTCAACTAAGTTGACTTTGATCAACATTTTGATAAAACGGACTTAGATCAGTGTTTTGAAAATTTTGATAGGTCCGTATGGTGATTTGAGACTTGGGTATATGCCCGAAATTTAATTTGGAGGTCCCTAGCTTGAATTATCGCCAGTTGGCGAAAACTAGAAGCCTAAAGGCTTAAAGATTTTAAAGTTTTACTACAAATTGACTTTTATTGATATCGGGGTCGGATTCAAATTCTGAAAATTTTCATAGGTCCGTTATGTCATTTATGACTTGTGTGTCGAATTTGGTGAGAAACGGAGTTGATTTGACGTGATTTGGACGTTCGGTTGTGAAAATAAAAATTTTAAAGTTTTATTAAAAATTGCATTTGATTTAGTGTCTGATTCATAATTCTAGGTGTTAAACTAGTTTTTTGATCGTGCGAGCAAGTTCGTATGAGGTTTTTGGATTTGTGTGCATGTTTGGTTTGGAGTCCCGAGGGCTCGGGTGAGTTTCGGATAGCCTACGGACCATTTGAACTTTGGAAAAATCTGGTATTTCCCAGTTTTGGTTTCCTTAATCGTGATCGCGTGGCTTCATTTGCGAACGCGAAGGCTTGTTGACCACTGATGAAATTTATACTATGCGATCGCATAGTATTGTACGCGATCGCACAGTTGGAAAAGATAAGGCACCGTGAACGCGTGGGCAAAGCCGCGTTCGCGAAGAAGGAATGAGGCAGAAACGGAAGCACCAAATTTGTGCTACGCGATCGCACAAGTCAGTACGTGATCGCGTAAGGCTGAGAAAATGTACTATGTGATCGCATGTCTATTTACGCGATCGCGTAGAGTTAATAATCCGGGCAGCCAAAATGTACTTCGTGATCGCAAAGAGTAAAATGAACCTTGGCAAAAGTTGTTCTACGCGATCGCGAACGAATTTTCACGATCGCGATGAGTAAAAATCTGAGCAAACAGAACTTAAGTTCTGGAAATGGAATTTCAACCCATTTTTCACCATTTTCGATTTTGAGCTCGGGTAAGACGATGTTTGGGCGATTTTCACGGGAAATTATTGGGGGTAAGTGTTCCTTATACTATATTGATTATATTTCATGATTCCATACTCATTTACATCATGAATACGTGAGTTTATGGAAGAAAAATTAGGTTTTTATAAAATTTTCCAAAAATGTAAAATGAGGATTTGAAAGCAAATCCGATGTCGGTATTCGATAATTTTAGAATGGTTGAACTTGTATCAGAACGTGTGTTCGGATTTCATGAGTATTTCCGGGATTCGAGATGTGGGCCCCACTATCGATTTTTAAAATGAATTTCGAATTTTTATCCGAAAAATTAGTAAATTAATGTGGAATAAATTCCTATAATTTGTATTGAGTATATCGAATTGTTTGAATAAATTTGACGCTTTTGGAGACAAATTCAAAAGAAAAAGTTGTGATCGAGTAATTGATTGAAATTTGCAAAACGATGTAAGTGTCGTGGTTAACCTTGACTTGAGGAAATAGAACCCCTGGATTATTTGCTATGGGAATTTCATGTGCAACGATGTATAGGCAAGGTGACGAGTGCCTATACTTTGTCAATTTAATTGGATGCCTAATTATTTAAACATCTTAAATTATTTTTAAGACACGAATTAATTATTTTAATAATTGTTTCTCTCCTATTCTTTGTCAATTATTAATTTTGGAATTCCTGCAATAATTGTTACGTGCTTATTTGATTTATGTATCTTAATTGCTACTTGACACTTAGCATATTAAATATTAAACTGCCTATTTTCTCCCTGATTTCCACAATAAATTATTACTTGTCATTGTTTGTTTCATAAATAAATCATAATTATTGTATGCTTGTTGTTTTATAATTTAGTATTAATTGTTGCAAAAGAATTGGCAAATCAATATATTGGAAGAGCGGGTTGCACGCCGCAACGGAAATAAAAATGAATATATATTGGGAGATCGGGTTGCACACCGCAACAGACTAATTAAAAGTCCATATTGGGGGATCGGGTTGCACGCCGCAACAAACTTGATTAAAATAAATATATTGGAGGAGCGGGTTGCACGCCGCAATAAAATTGAATATGAACATATTGTGGGAGCGGGTTGCACGCTGCAACGGAAATTGATTGAAATAATAATTGGTTATGACTGCGGAGTTGGCTTCAACTATTAAAATGAGTTACTTGATTTATTTCTATTACTGTGGTTATTACTATAATTGCGTACAGATTAATGTAAGTGACCCGCCTTAGCCTCGTCACTACTTCGTCGAGGTTAGGCTCGGCACTTGCCAGTACATGGGGTTGGTTGTACTGATACTACGCTCTGCACTTCTTGTGCAGATTTCGGAGTTGGTCTCAGCGTCGTACCATACACTTGCTCGGATTTTAGCTATTCAGAGGAGACTTGAGGTATAACTGCATAGCGTCCGCAGTTTTGAAGTCCCCGTCTACCTTATTTTAGTTGTGTGTTTGCTTTCAGACAACTTTATTTTATTCAGACCTATATTTGTATTATTCTAGAAGTTCGTGCACTTGTGATACCAATTCTAGAATGGTATTTAGACATCGCTATTTTCATGGATTAATCACTACATTTCAAACTTTACTTCCGCATTGGTTTCTTTGTTATTAATAAATCTAAAATTATTTAAAAATGGATAATATTATTCTAACGTTGGCTTGCCTAGCAAGTGAAATGTTAGGCGCCATCACGGTCCCGAAGGTGGGAATTTCAGGTCATGACAGTTTCTCACGAAGGTGGGAATTTCGGGTTGTGACAGTTGGTATCAAAGCACTAGGTTACATAGGTCTCACGAGTCACGAGCAAACTTAGTAAAGTCTAAAGGATCGGTACGGAGACGTCTGTACTTATCTTTCAAAGGCTATAATGTTTAGGAACAATATCACTTCTTTCTTATTCTGTTGTGCGATCTTATTCTATCATCGATAATTAAACCATTCTATTCATATTCTCTCGCAGATGGCGAGAACACGTAATACATCTACCGATGGACAGGGACCAGAGACCACGGTGGCAACTATGGCCAGGGGTAGAAGTCAAGGCTGAGGTCGTGCTAGAGGCCGAGGCAGAGGTAGAGCTCAGTTTAGAGCTCGAGCAGCAGAACATGTTGTAGATCCTTAGATGGATCTTCAGGAGGAGGTTCCAGTTCAGACTGTACCGGTTGGACTAGTTCAGGTTCCGGAAGGGTTCATAGCTACTCCAGTGCTTCAGGACGCTCTAGTCCGACTGGTGAGTCTTATGGAGGGCGTGGCCCAGAATGGTACATTTCCAGTAGCACCAGTAGTCTCATAGGCTTAGGGAGGAGCACAAACTCCCACTACTCCTGCTCCAGAGCAGATGGCTCCCCAGAATCAGGCTCCCGCAGCCCTGCCAGTTGGAGTAGTTTAGCCAGTTGTTGCGGCACAGACCGGTGATCGGCCCGTCAAGTATTTTGAGGCCTTATTGAGACTGAATAAGTTTACTAAGCTCTTTCTAGTTCACTTCAGTGGTACACCTTTTGAGGACCCATATGATTATCTTGACCGCTTCCATGAGATGTTGCGGAACATGGGTATAGTTTCGACCAATAGGGTCGATTTTGCTGTATTTCAGATGACGGGTTCCGCCGAGAGGTGGTGGAGAGATTATACATTGACTAGACTAGTTGGATCACCTGCACTTATCTGGGAGCAGTTCTCGCATCTATTTCTGGAGAAGCCCCTTCCTATCAAACTAAGAGAGGATTACCGCAAGCAATTTGGGTGTCTATAGTAGGGTAGTATGACTGTTACTCAGTATGAGTCCCGTTTTGTGGATTTAACCCGTCATGCTCTCCTTTTACTACCTACTGAGGGAGAGAGAGTGAGGAGGTTTATTGAGGGACTCTCTCACTCTATCAGGCTTTAAATGGCCAAGGAGACCGGAAGTGAGATTTCATTTCAGGCGGCTGCTAATGTTGCGAGGAGGATTGAGATGGTTATTTCACAGGAGAGAGGGTAGAGGTCTGATATGAGGCCTCGTTAGTTCGGTAGTTTCAGTGGTGCCTCATCTGGAGGCAGGGGTAATTTTGGCAGGGGTCATCCTCCCAGACCGTTTCATTCAGCATTTCAGGCATCTCATGGTGGTTCAGGGATTCATGGTCCTATTATGCCTTACTCTGGGCAGCCAACATTTAGTGCACATTCAGCTCCTATCAGTGCACCACCACTCCAGAGTCACTATGACATTTATCCGGCCCGTTTAAGTCAGCTTCAGCTTCAGCCGCCATGACATCAGGATGGGTGTTATGAGTGTGGGAACATTGGTCACATCAGGAGATATTGCCCTAGGTTATTGAGTAACAGATCTCGGCAGGATTCTCGTGCTATCATACCGGCACCGGTTGCTTCACCGCCTCCTCAGCTAGCTAGAGGTAGGGGTCAGGAAACAAGAGGTGGAGGTCAGGCCATTATAGGTGGAGGTCAAGCCGTTAGAGGTTGAGGCCAGCCAGTTAGAGACCGTCCCAGAGACACAGTTCAGAGTAGTGAGGCTCAACCCCGATTTTATGCTTTTCTAACTAGGCCTGAGGCTGAGTCATATGATGTTGTGATCACATGTATTATTCCAGTTTTCCATAAAGATGCTTCAGATCTATTTGATCCAGGATCTACTTATTCCTATGTGTCCTCCTATTTTGCTTCGTATTTGGTTGTGCCTCGTGATTCTCTAAGTGCTTCTGTGTATGTATCTACACCGGTGGGAGACTTTGTTGTAGTAGACCATGTCTATCATTCATGTGTGATTACTATTGGTAATCTTGAGACTAGTGTGGATCTTCTACTTCTTGATATGATAGATTTTGATGTCATCTTGGGTATGGATTGACTGTCACCTTATCATGCTATATTGGATTGCCATGCCAAGATAGTGACCCTAGCCATGCCAGGGTTACCTCGTTTAGAGTGGAAAAGAACTCCCAGTCATTCTGCCAGCAGGGTTATTTCTTATTTGAAGGCTCGGCGTATGGTCGAGAAAGGGTGTCTAGCCTATTTGGCTTATATTCGCGATTCCGGTGCGGATGTTTCTTCTATGGACTCAGTACCAGTTGTTCGTGAATTTCCAGAAGTATTTCCTGCAGATTTGACGGAGATGCCACCCGACAGAGATATTGACTTCTGTATTGATTTGGCTCCGAGCACTCAACCCATTTCTATCCCACCATACCGTATGGCCCGCCAGAGCTGAAAGAATTGAAGGAACAGTTGCCAGACTTGCTCAATCAAGGATTCATTAGACCCAGTGTCTCGCCCTAGGGTGCACCAGTATTATTTGTAAAGAAGAGACATGGTTCAATGTGAATGTGTATAGATTATAGGCAGTTGAACAAGGCTACTATCAAGAACAAGTATCCACTGCCAAGAATTGATGATTTATTCGATCAACTTCAGGGTGCCAAGGTGTTTTCAAAGATCGACTTGAGGTCTGGTTACCATCAGTTGAAAATTAGGGCATCCGATGTCCCTAAGACAACTTTTCGGACTCGGTATGGGCATTATGAATTCCTAGTGATGTTATTTGGGTTGACAAATGCCCCAACAACATTTATGGATTTGATGAATCGGGTGTTTAAACCCTTTTTGGATTCTTTTATGGTTGTATTCATTGATGATATCTTAATTTACTCCAACAGTCGAGAGGAATATGAGCAACATCTTTGGAGTGTGCTTCAGACTTTGAAGAATAATCAGTTATATGCCAAATATTCAAAATGTGAATTTTGGTTAGACTTAGTTGCCTTTTGGGGGCAAGTTGTATCAACAGAAGGCATAAAGGTGGATCCTAAGAAGATTGAGGTTGTTCAGAATTGTCCTAGACCTACTTCAGTTACAGAGATCCGGAGTTTCCTGGGGTTGGCATGTTAATATCGCCGGTTTGTGGTAGGGTTTTCATCTATAGCAAGCCCATTGACCAGACTAACCCAGAAAGGTGCGCCATTCAAATGGTCAGACGAGTATGAGTTGGGCTTCCAGAAGCTCAAGACCGTTTTGACTACGGCTCCAGTGTTGGTATTACCCACAGGTTCAGGATCTTATACGGTATATTGTGATGCATCTCACATTGGGCTTAGTGCAGTACTAAAGCAAGATGGTAGGGTGTTTACATATGCGTCACGGCCGTTGAAAGTTCACGAGAAGAATTATCCTATTCATGACTTAGAATTGGCAGTCATTGTTCATGCGCTGAAGATTTGGAGGTATTGCCTCTACGGTGTCTCGTGTGAGGTATTTACTGATCATTGTAGCCTTCAGTATTTGTTCAAACAAAAAAATCTTAATTTGAGGCAGAGAAGATGGTTGGAATTGTTGAAAGACTATGATATCACCATTTTGTATCACCCCGGAAAGGCTAATGTGGTGGCCGATGCTTTGAGTAGAAAGGCTATGAGTGTGGACAACCTTGATTATATTCCGGTTGGTGAGAGATAGTTAGATATAGATGTCCAGACTTTGGCTAATCAGTTTGTGAGGTTATACATTTCAGAGCCCAATCGGGTTTTAGCTTGCACAATCGCTCGATCTTCTTTATATGAGTGCATCAGAGGACGACAGTATGATAATCCTCATTTACTTGTACTCAAGGACACGGTGCGGCACGGTGATGCCAAACAGGTTGTTGTGGGGGAAGATGGAGTTCTATGAATGCATGGTCGTATTTGTGTGCCTAATGTGGATGGGCTTCGTGAATTAATTCTGGAAGAGGCCCACAGTTTCAGGTATTTTATTCATCCAGGTGCCTCTAAAATGTATCAAGATTTGCGGCAACATTATTGGTGGAGGAGAATGAATAAGGATATAGTTACATATGTAGCTCGGTGTCTAAATTGTCAACAAGTCAAGTACGAGCATCAGAGACCTGGTGGTTTGCTTTAGAAGTTAGAAATTCCTGAGTGGAAGTGAGAGCGTATCACTATGGATTTTGTTGTTAGGATCCCATAGACTCAGAGAAAATTTGACACAGTTTGGGTCATTGCGGACAGGTTGACCCAGTCAGCACATTTCATTCCAGTGGTAGTTACCTATTCTTCCGAGCGGTTAGCTGAAATTTACATTCGTAAGATTGTCCGCCTTCACGGTGTGCCCGTGTCTATTATTTCAGATCGAGGTACGTAGGTTACCTCACACTTTTGGAGGGTTGTACAACATGAGTTAGGCTCGCGGGTTGAGTTGAGTACAACATTTCATCCACAGACAGATGGACAGTCAAAGCGCATTATTTAGATATTTGAAGATATGCTTCGCGCTTGTGTTATAGACTTTGGAGGTTCTTGGGATCAGTTCTTGCCACTTGCGGAGTTTGCTTATAATAATAGCTACCAGTCGAGCATTCAGATGACACCATATGAGGCATTGTACGGAAGGTGATGTCGTTCGCCAGTTGGCTGGTTTGAACCGGGAGAGGATCGGTTGTTGGGTATCGATTTGGTACAGGATGCCTTGGATAAGCTCAAGGTTATTTAGGATCGACTTCGCACAACTCAGTCTAGAAAGAAGAGTTATGCCGACCGTAAAGTTCTTGATATTGCATTCATGGTTGAAGAAAGAATATTGCTCTGGGTTTCACCTATGAAAGGTGTAATGAGGTTCGGAAAGAAGGGCAAGTTGAGCCCTAGGTATATCGGACCCTTTGAAATTCTTGAAATGGTAGGTGAAGTAGCCTACATGCTTGCATTACCACCTAGTTTATTAGCGGTTCATCAGGTGTTCCATGTGTCTATGCTCCGAAAATATTATGGTGATCCGTCCCATGTGTTAGATTTCAGCTCCGTTCAATTGGAAAAGGATTTGACTTATGAGGAGGAGCCGGTAGCTATTCTAGCCCGGCAGGTCCGACAATTGAGTTCTAAGAGTTATCCTTAAGTTCGGGTGCAATGAAGAGGTCAGCCGGTAGAGGCATCTACCCGGGAGTCTGAGCTGGATATGTGGAGTAAATATCCATACCTTTTCCCCAACTTAGGTACTTTTTCTAACTCCGTTCGAGGACGAACGTTTGTTTTAGAAGTGGAGAATGTGATGACCCAAAAGGTCATCTTTAAATTTAATAATTATTTCTGTGATTTAAGACCTCAAAAGCACTATTCATCATTGCTCGACATGCGTGCGCAGTCCGTATAGTTTTCTAAAAAGTTTTTATATGAAAAATTGATTAAAATGTGAAATAAAGCCTTAAAACTTAATTGAGTTGACTTTGGTCAACCTTTTGAGAAAACGGTCTCGGATCAGTATTTTGACAGTTCTCATAGGTCCGTATCATGATTTGGGACTTAGGCGTATGCCCGGAATTTAATTTGGAGGTCCATAGCTTGAATTATCGCCAGTTGGCGGAAACTAGAAGCCTAAAGGCTTAAAGATTTCAAAGTTTAACTGCAAATTGACTTTTTTTGATATCGGGGTCGGATTTGAGTTCTGAAAATTCTCATAGGTCTGTTATGTCATTTATGACTTGTCTGTCGAATTTAGTGAGAAACGGAGTTGATTTGACATGATTCGGACGTTCGGTTGTGAAAATAAAAGTTTTAAAGTTTTCTTGAAAATTTCATTTGATTTAGTGTCTGATTCGTAATTCTAGGTGTTAAATTGGTGTTTTGATCATGCGAGCGAGTTTGTATGAGGTTTTTGGACTTGTGTGCATATTTGGTTTGGAGCCCCGAGGACTCGGGTGAGTTTCGGATAGCCTACGGACCGTTTGAACTTTGGAAAAATCTGGTATTTCCCAGTTCTGGTTTCCTTAATCGCGATCGCGTGGATTCATCCGCGATCGCGAAGGCTTGTTGAGCACTGATGAAAATTTGTATTATGTGATCGCACAGTTGGAAAAGCTAAGGCATCGCGAACGCGTGGGCAAAGCCGCGTTCGCGAAAAAGGAATGAGGCAGAAACGGAAGCACCAAATTTGTTCTACGCGATCACACAAGTCAGTATGCGATCGCGTAAGGCTGAGAAAATGTTCTATGCGATCGCATGTCCATTTACGCGATCGCGTAGAGTTAATAATCCGGGCAGCCAAAATGTGCTTCGCGATCGTAAAGAATTATCCGTGATCGTGAAGAGTAAAATAAACCTGGGCAAAACTTGTTCTACGCGATCGCGAACGAATTTCCGCGATCGCGATGAGTAAAAATCTGGGCAAACAGAACTTAAGTTCTAGAAATGAGATTTCGACCCATTTTCCACCATTTTTGATTTTGAGCTCGGGTAAGACGATTTTTGGGCGATTTACACTGGAAAACATTGGGGGTAAGTATTCTTTATCCTATATTGATTATATTTCATGTTTCCATACTCATTTACATCATGAATCTGTGAATTTATGGAAGAAAAATCAGATTTTTATAAAATCTTCCAAAAATATAAAATGAGGATTTGAAAGCCAATCTGATGTCGGAATTCGATAATTTTTAAATGGTTGAACTCGTATCGGAACGGGTTTTCGGATTTCGTGAGTTTTTCTGTATTCGAGACGTGGGCTCCATTGTCGATTTTTAAAATAAATTTCGGATTTTTATCCGGAAAATTAGTAAATTCATATGGAATTATTTCCTATGATTTGTATTGAGTATATCGAATTGTTTGTGAATAGATTTGATGCTTTTGGAGACAAATTCAAAAGGAAAAGTTGTGGTCGAGTAATTGATTGGAATTTTCAAAACGAGGTAAGTGTCGTAGTTAACCTTAACTTGAGGAAATAGAAATTCTAAATTATTTGCTATGTGAATTTCATGTGCAACGATGTATAGGCAACGTGACGAGTGTCTATATTTTGTCAATTTAACTGGTTGCCTAATTATTTAAATATCTTAAATTATTTTAAGACACGAATTAATTGTTATAATAATTATTTATCTCATATTCTTTGTCAAATATTATTCTGAAATTCCTGCAATAATTGTTACATGCTTATTTGATTTATGTATCTTAATTGCTACTTGACACTTAGCATATTAAATATTAAACTGCCTACTTTCTCCCTGATTTTCACAATAAATTGTTACTTGTCATTGTTTGTTTCATAAATAAATCATAATTATTGTATGCTTGTTGTTTTATAATTTCATATTAATTGTTGCATTTATTGGGGAAATTTCTTTTATAAGAATTGGTAAATGACTATATTGGAGGAGCGGGTTGCACGTCGCAACAGAAATAAAAATGAATATATATTAGGGAATCGGATTGCACGCCTCAACAGACATATTAAAAGTCCATATTGGGGAATCGGGTTGCACGCCGCAACAGACTTGTTTAAAAGTCTAGATATATTGGGGGATCGGGTTGCACATCGCAACAGACTTGATTAAAATAAATATATTGGAGGAGCGGGTTGCACGCCGCAACAGAATTGAATATGAATATATTGTGGGAGCGGATTGCACGTTGCAACGGATATTGATTGAAATAATAACTGGTTATGACTGCAGAGTTGGCTTCAACTATTAAAATGAGTTACCTGATTTATTTCTATTATTGTGGTTATTACTATTATTGCGTACAGGTTAATGTAAGTTACCTGCCTTAGCATCGTCACTACTTCATCGAGGTTAGGCTCGGCACTTACCAGTACATGGGGTCGGTTGTACTGATACTACACCCTACACTTCTTGTGCAAATTTCAGAGTCAGTGCTAGAGGCGTACCATAGATTTGCTCGGATTTCAACTATTCAGAGGAGACTTGAGGTATAACTGCATAGCGTCCGCAGTTATAAAGTCCTCGTCTACCTTATTTTAGCTGTGTGTTTGCTTTCCGACAACTTTATTTTATTCAGACCTATATTTGTATTATTCTAGAAGCTCGTGCACTTGTAACACCAATTCTGGAATGGTATTTAAACATCGCTATTTTTATGGATTAATCACTACATTTCAAACTTTACTTCCGTATTGGTTTCTTTGTTATTAATTAATTTAAAATCATTTTAAAATGGCTAATATTATTCTAATGTTAGCTTGCCTAGCAAGTGAAATGTTAGGCACCATCACGATCCCAAAGGTGGGAATTTTGGGTCGTGACAGTTGCTCACGAAGGTGAGAATTTCGGATCGTGACATTAGGGAAAGCTATTTGGGCTATTTCCTTGATTTACCTCGAGTTGCTATCCAGGCACAACTGATTCGTTCTTTAATGTTTAGGGTTTTGGTTCAAGATAAGTGTGATAAATTTTATGTGAAATTGAATGACGAATGTGTTTTACGTTTGGTCTTTGGAAATTTGGTGTTGTAAGTGGTTTAAACTGTTGTGGTAATGAACATATTGAGGGTAATTTTAGTGGACCCAATAGGTTGGTGGATACTTATGTTTTTGGTTTTGAAGCGGTGTCAAAGAAGTCGCTTATTGATTGTTTTGAGAAGAAAAAATGGCAGTCTGATGAAGACGCAGTTAAGATTGCAATCATTTATTTCATAAACACATTTCTAATGTCCACTCAGTCTAAGAAAATATTTAAAAGTAAACGTGATTTCCATCTTGTCGAGAGTGAGTATGTGTCCTTTCCCTGGAGTAAGATTGCGTTTCGAGCTTTAATAAAGTCGGTGAGAGACATGTTGTGGGGAAAATCTGAGTTTTATAGGATTGGTGAATTTCCTCTTGCAGTACAGGTGTGGTTCTATGAATATTGCATTGTAGTTGATAAAAAGTTTGTTGTTCGCGTTGGAGATCATACACCACATATATTGAATTGGGAAATGACAGACAGACCAACGCATGAGAAATTCTCTACTGGTTCCTTCAACAACATAGAGAATAAAGTACTAGCTTTAATGTATTGACGGGTTATACATATATGATACACTGTAATTCATTATGATACATCAAATATACAGTTTTTATACATCTTTGATACATCTAGGACTGAAGCACTTTTTGTTACATTTGCAGTTTAAAAATATTTCTCCTACAACTGAAGAGTTAGGGAGATTTACCTTGCCTATTGAAGTTAACGATGAGTATCAGAAATATTTGACATCACGTAACAGGGGAAAACTTCCTATTGATGATAACGATGATTTTGTCACGCTACCCCCCGAAACAGAATAAGAAGCCTGTCCCACCAAAAAAGCATCGGGTGTCCAACCTGTTGATTATGACCATGAGTTGCAGAAGTTGAAAGCTGATGTTAAATAGGTTTGTATTGGTTTTATACATTTTATTATTTGAAAGTTTTGTTAAAAATGTATATTCAAAGTCTATTATTTTTCTTATTTGTTTCCTTTTGTAATTGCATAAGCAGTTAAAGTCCTTCATGGAATATGTTGTTTGATAAATTCAAGGAAGTCTTTGAGTTGATAAATTCCAAGGTATGTGTTTATTTTCCATTGTGCATTTCCTTTTATTTTTTTAGTTAACTTACTGTATCCTTTTTTTAAAAATAGTTTGGTGCAAGCGAAGACAAATATGGTGCACATCCAGAGGAAGACACTAGTGGTCGTCAAGACAATAATGATTTTCTGAGCAATATGGAGTTTGATGGTAATGGAGAGGTTGACATGGATGGTTGTAAGGTGTGTTTAGTTGTGCATTCTGCACTTTTCCTTTTTCTTTTCTTTGTTGTTTTTGATAATTCGATTCTTTTTAAAAATAATTAGGTTGGTGAAAGTAGAGATAATGATGTTCCACATTCTCAAGGAGATACCAGTATGCATCATCGTAACAACATTGTGCTCGATGCAACAGATCAGTTAGGTGTCAATATCATGGAAGAACCTTCTGGTCTGAAAGTTAACATGTTCGTTGCTAAAGTAACTTTCACACCAGATGTAGCGCATGTTGGCGCTATTGGTGAGACTGCAGATGAGGCAGCAGGGGAGATGGAGGCATAATCTGAGAAAGAAAAGGTTTCTGAATCTCAGACTGGTGTTGTTTGTGTGACTGCAAGTGTTGATGAGGCTACAGGGGAGATGAAGGAATAATCTGAGAAAGAGGTTCCTGAATCTCAGATTGTTCTATACCAGCCTGAATTACTTCCTAAAGTTTCGTTGTAAATGGAAAAAAAGAAAGAGATGTCCTGCAAAGGCCGTGCGGTCTCCGTTCATTACTGTATTTGATTTAGGATCCAGTGCTGGTGTTGTTGCAGCGAAAGAAAAAAGAAAATTTATGTTGTTAAACATCTTTTTCAAAGCAAAATCAGAACTGGCATTAACAACTCTTTGTTGAATATATTTGCTGCATGGGTCAAAGAAGGGAAGTTCAAAAAGAAGTATGTTTCTAGCTTCTGAGGTTTGTTCAGTTTTATATTTTAATATATTGTCATTTGTGACATTATTTTATATCAAATCACTGTATCTCTTTTGTGTATATCTGTTACCAGGAATGAAGTTTACCCGAACCATGTTAGTAAACTCAATCCTGCTTATGATCTTGGTGTATATCATGTTGAAGACAAAAAAATAGTTTTACACTTTGGCATATAATGGTCAGCCTTTGGATGAATCATTATGTAAGAAGTTACTTTTACAATTTTTTTTAAAAATAATTTTAGCCAGTGTACACGTGATCAGGATAAGTTAGAACAGATTATTAATTGCTATCTTGCCTGGCATAAGAGAAGTAGTGAGCATTCATTTTCCTTTGTTTTCTGTGAATTTGGTTTGAAAAAGTGTAGCTGCTTAAAGCTTATGAGCCTTCAGTGATTAATTATTTGTTATGTTTTGTTTCAGCACATTGATGTTTTGTTCTATTATTTGAGGAAGAAGGGGAAGTATGACAAAGATCTACATGTAACATTCACCACCACATATTGGTACTTTGACGAGAAAATTAATGAGTTGTGGCAGACGTTTATTGATACATATGGAGATAGTGAACTATTCAATCCGAAACATGTCATTGCAGAGTATATTCGAGGTATGTCTTGGATGATAATGTTCCATGGAATACTGTCGAGCACGTCTTAATGCCAATTAATGTTGCGGAACAATGGCATTGGATAATATTAGGTTGTGATGTCCTTCAAGGATAGGTGCATATATGTGTATGACTCTATGAGCGGTGGAGCTACTCATCAAGCCAAAGTTCATAGCACAATGCGCAAATATTCTGTGTTGCTGCCTCATTTTTTCGTGCACACACATTTCTATTTACACAAAAAAGATATCAATTGGCGCACTGGTGTCTACAAATTAAAGGACTTGATTACCCCTTTTGATGTAAAACTAGTTGAAGGACTGCCTCAACAAGTCGAAACGTATGAATTTCTTTCAACACAATCTGTTTTGTTTTTAGATTCTGTAGTTTGATAATTATTGTTATTTTTATTTTTGTAGTGATTATGGTGTATTTACGGCATCATTTGCCGAGTATTTCATTGAGGTCAAGAAGTCTCCTAAAATATTCAATGCCTATGCACACCGACGCAGATTTGGTGCTCTCTTATGGGATTATGCTAGAAAGAAGATGGAAGTGAACGCACAAAGTGATTATGAGATTATTGGTCGACAGAATAAGTCATGGAAGCTGAAGAAGTAGTTACCTTTGTCATTGTTGTAGGATGAACTCAATAATTTTATTTTGTATTGTGTTATGTTATGTTGTCATTGTTGTAAGATGGATCAGATTTGTTTATGTTTGAATTTTATAAATACTTTTAAGATTTGTACGGCAAATGAGATGTCTTCTATGTTATAAAGGTTTAATGAGTTTTAGTGCAAAATTGGAGTGTTGCAGTTTAGTTTATTTTGATGTTTTCTCCCTTGATTTTGTGTTGTGAATTCAAGATATGAAAAATATACGGTAGTTTAGGATACAATGTCTCTTCCAGATACACGCATGATACACATATGATACAGATATGATACATAGATGATACAATCATTTTGGATTGCTGCACAATTAGTTTCTTCACAATGAGTTCTGCAGTTTGATTTTGAAATATGTATTGATGTAGCCACACTCTTATTTGCAAATTTCTAACACTATTTGCATAGTTTTCTAGTTGATACAACTCTTTTTCATTAGTTAGCTTTGTTATTACACAAATACAAACATTAGTAAGAGCCGATTCACAGAGACACATAGGTGATACATAAGAGATACATAGATGATACAAATATGATACATAGCTAATACAACTTCTTTTTTAATCAAACAGATGTATAATTTACTGATACACAGAGATACATAGGTGATACACAAGAGATACAAATATTATACATAGATGATACAACTTCTTTTTAATCAAATAGATGTATCATTTAAAAAAATACACTTGCAACACGATTTTAAATGATAGATCAAATATTTATTTATATGTAAAATTAAAATGACATTCTGCATTGATACAGTTCTTGATATATTGGATTCTTATAAATCTCTATGATATTCAGTAAAGTAAAATAACAAGTAATTCTAAGTTTGACAAATTTCATCCTCTCTTTGGATTATTTGAACAAGTTTTCCTGTTGTGACCTTGTTCTCCACACTGTCCACATGAAATCGGCCTTTTTCATTCCCTTTCAAATATTGGCTTGCACCTCCCCTTCCTTGGCCTTCCTATTGATTTAGTCACGTCTGGTGGCAAGAATTTTTCATATAGAACTTCTACATGAATTTTTCATGTGCTTTCATCAGGAACCGGCTAAATTGAAATTTCATAGGTCTTCAATAGGTACTTCCTGGTGTAGTACATTAAGCAATACTCAATGTAATAAATATATTTGTATTTTAATACTGCCCAAGCATGTGTACATGGCAGATCATCCAACTGAAGCCTTCTACAGCTCCAAGTTCGATCTTTTAGGAACATCATTCTCTGCTTACCCGTGGCTAGTACTGAATATAAGTAACTCGTCGAAGGGGTCACCTATAAAATTTATCAACTATCATTAGTGGTGACAAAGTAAATGCCCTCAAAACACATATACTGGAGAGCCTACAAGATTCAAAATAGCTTAATATTATATCAAACCAACTAATATTTCAGTAGTGGGGTATGCATAGATGCTATGTTAAATTGAAAGCCTTATATACATGCTGGTAGTCGCCTAAAAGTTGAACAATTTTCTTACATAATGACTAATTTCTTGCATGCCCCAGAAGAAATAGAGAATAGAGGTAGACCAACCAGCTTTGAAAAGAAACAGAAAACCTGAAGCCTCGGGTAACAGAGATAAGACCCTTCATTACTTGAACACTATAATATTGCTTTTGTGCAAACAATGAATATTAAAAAACGTTAGCTTTAATCAATTTGGTCTCCCTGTGCCGTGCAGATGGACATTAGTTTAACAAAATCACATAAAGGGTTCAAGATATAACAGATCTGTGAATTCGACATGATTATATATTATATGCACAAGTATCTACAGATTCTAGTCATACCTTCATCCGATGCGATAATTCGAGATTGTCCATCAACGTTGTATCATATTTTTTCCCAAGATCAGTAAATGACTCTATTGCATTCTTTTGGTTTGTAACGTTCCACCGTCCGATCAATTGCCTTATGTACTCTAGAAAAGGCAGTACTGGGAGTTCCCTAACAGCCTTGAGCGCTATATTGACCGACTCCGCAATGTTTGAAGTCATTGTCAATGTTCTGTTGATAGTGGAATGTGCTCTGGACCATCTTTCATACCCAACGTTGATTAAGTAATCTTTGACCCTCTTATCAATTCTCTCTACCCCTGCCATGTGGTAATAAAACTTCTCAACTGTGTATGCTTTGGTCATAGCAAAGAATATGTCTTTGAGCTGTAAATGGTTCTTCTTGTAATTTTTTTTACATTATTCCATAAGTTCCATATGCAGACACAATGAGGTACTTGTGGATACAATGTTGCCGCTGCATTTTCAATGCCTTCATGCATGTCCGAGACTATGCACATTCCCTCCCTTTCCCCAAATGCATCCTTGAACCTCGTGAAAAACCACTCCCATGAAGCATTATTCTCTGAATCTACTATGGCATATGCGGGTGGTAGAATACTACCTAATAAATTGAATCATATAAACATATTTGAGTATATACATGAATAATGAGGTGTGTGTGTGTGTGTATATATATATATATATATATATATATATATTATTCTTATTTTTACCTGTTGGATCTTGTGTGGATGCTATCAATAATGTTCCTTTATATGTCGATTTAAGAGAGGTTCCATCTACAACAACAACCGGTTTGCAATACTGCCATCCTTTTATGGATGGATATAGTGCAAGGAAAGCATAAATGAACATGTCTTCCTCTGTTTTTTTTTTCAAACTTACCACCGACATAGGATTTGTAAGAACCAGCATATAAAAGAAGCTTGGTAGTTTTTCATATGATTCTCTCGGGTTCCCTCTCAGTAGTTGAACTGCATATTCCTTCGATCTCCATGCTTGCATATATATCATTTGAAGACCATATTGCTTGTTCATGTCTCTAATTATGTCATTAAGAGTGTATATTATTTTTGGGTCTTTATACTTGTCTATCGGAAGACTACCGATGAGTTTTGCAGTAGCTTGATGTTGTGCGTAAGATCTATCCTTCACAGGGCGTGCAGTTTGCTGAAATTTCTGACCTTGAAAAGTTTTTCTTTTTTTTAGGCTCGAAGACTTAAAACACCAATCGCAGTTATTATTGATGCACACTAGGCAGTACCTACTACAAGGATATAAACTTTTCCATCAATAAACAAAGCGACATGAAATACAATGATATATAGTGATACACACTACCATCAATAATACTAGATGAAAAAATACAACGACTATACAGTACTACACGGTGACAACCATAACTTAAAAGCGTACGACCACAGACTTAAAAGCAACAACTTATTTTCTGCATAATTATGCTTCTAACATCAACTATGATATACATTGAGATACATAATTATACAGTAAATATTTTGATACCTGCTTTCACTTGATCTATGCACCTTAAACTAGAAATTTTCCTTTACTTCTAAGTGCTTCATGACTTTGACTATCGTAGCCTTGTCTTTATAAATTTGACCTTCTTCTATATCTATGTGTTGAGGGTCAGTTATTATCGTATTTTCATCAGATTCTGTATCCTGCTAGTCTTTTCCATCCCCAAACTCAATCAAATTAATTGTATCACTATTGTATCTCTCCTGTATAACTGAGCCTGGTGCACACTCTGAGGAAATCACAACAGAATTTGAATTGTAGCAGATCATATCCATATCCTTTTCACTCGATGTTATAAAAAAGGGATACATTGTAAATTTCGAGCTTTTTTCAGCTCAAGATATACACATACACCCATATTATTGTGTATCACTATTGGTGGAGAACCGTTTGGACAATGTATTTGATTTCAATAACATTCAATGAAGTATCTATCATAAGTTATTTCGAAATCACGTCTACAAAATCTTCGAAACTTATATTTGGAGTAACTCTTACAGCATCAACATTGTAATCTAAAAAAACTGTTGTCAACATTCCATCGGCCACCATACTGAATAAAAATTGGTAAATTTGCCATTGAAGTGGCTGAAATTAGGTCAAAACTCACTAATTCCTTGATTGATTTTGATTGTAGTTTGTAGTTCCTTCATCAAAAGTGTATATACAGAGAAATTGCGAAAGGAAATTGTTGCTTCTACTGTAAAATTGATTGATTTTTGAGTGAAATTTGGAGCTCATTTTGAGAATTATTTGGGAGAGAATGTCGTGATTTACAGAATGTAGGTCTCTGTGAAATTGATACGCTGGAAAAACAGGGAAGGAAGGAAGATCTTTAGCGTGATTATCGGATGGAAGAATCCTCCCTTGGGTGTATCTCTAATTTTTGGCTACTTCTGGTAAGTGTCTAATTTTGGGTCAGAGGTTGGTAAGTTTGAGTTTAAATTGGCTATTTCTGTACTTTTCCCATACCAATAAGAGTTGTCCTATTTTCTTTTGATAACAAAGCTGGCCATTCTTTAGTAAACAAGTTGGACCAAGCTTTCAAGTGTCATGTTTCCATCAATTAATTTCAATAAATTAGATTTTATTTTCCTTTATAATTAAAATAAAGCGATAATTTAATCACCTCTTAATTAATTAATTCAAGCGTTAATCAATTAGTAGGCGCGCTTTAACTTCTTTATTCACGGATTCGCTTGCGTAGCGTAATGTTTAACTTTCAATAAATTAAATGTAATAATCTCATACCATATCCAATAGCTTTAATTAATTCCTAATTTAATTAATCCCTTGCTATAATCGCGGATTCGTTTGCGTAGCGCGATAGTAGCATTTAATATTTTTTTAAACTAATTTTCTCAAGCATAAATGTAGTAATTTCTCAAAAGTACTACAATTAATTGATTGTCATGATTTCGGATTCGCTTTGCGAGGCGCGATTATGATAAGTTAATTAATTTTATTTTCTATCACGCATTCGCTTGCGTAGCATGGTTATGACAACGTAATATTATCCAAATCATTCTTTAATAATTCTAATAATCAAGAAATAAAAGCGGATAAGTAAAATATGAAAATCAAATAAAGTACAGTTTGTCCAAAATTAATTTAAGTCAAGTTGTAGTCAATAAAGCGATTGTGCTAGAACCAAGGGATTCGGGAGTGCCTCACACCTTCTCCCCGGTCAACAGAATTCCTTATCCAGACTTATGTTTTCGCAGACCAATAATAAATAGAGTCAACCTTTCTTTGACTAGGGATTCAAACAAAAGGTGACTTGGAACGCCCAAAAATCAATCCAAGTGGCGACTCTGTAAATAAAATAATCCTTACTCAGATTTGTCACTTTAATTGAAAAAACTCTTTATCCTACAACAATCCATAAACATATATCTTTTTGGGGTAAAAAAGGGTGTGACAATTTGTACATATCAAAACTATCAAAAAGGAAAAAGAATAATATTTTTGAGGAAGTAGAAGAAAAGATTAAAGTAAGAGAATTCTCTTTTAGATTATTAGTGTTAACCAGAGAAAAGAAAGTATTTTATTTACCTAAGGAATGCAAGTAAACCCGGAAAAGAAAGAATGGCTCATAAGTCATGAGATTTCAGCTAAAGGGTTTGCAAAAGTGATTGCAAGGCATTGGGCAATATTTACTCCTAGCTAACCAATTCACATTAGTAAATATATTTGGAGAAAGTAACTGGCACAAGAAAGTACTAAGTGACGAGGAACAAAACAAATTACTACATTATTGCGATTCAATGGGTATACATGTTCTTATCAAAAATCTGGAGAGCAAACTCCATGATAGTAAAGTTTGTCAAAAAACACAGTATGTTTAAATGAATATCTGCTTTACTTTTTTTTTAAGTGACACTGTAATTATTTGAAGATCAAAAATTTTTTATTAAAAATTTTCAACTTTTTTTCTGAATATTAGGAGTGCAAATCATATATCTGTAATATGTATTTTCAAGCGGATATATCATGAGAACAACAACATTTTAGCAATGAAAAATAAGAAGGCAAACGCAGCACATTTATAGAATTAACATTTGAACAATGACTAATGGTGCAGCTAGTTGGTGCATTGGCTTTGCCCCCTCCCCTGCGCACAAAACAAACTAAAAAATAAGATCAATAAAAAGGAAGTGAAAAAAAAGGAAAAGATTGCTTTCGTTTTATTTATACTTTCACACAAAAAAGCCTCAACAACTCAATCATAATATATTAAAATCTGCAACACCGTTAAAGCATGCACTAGTTTTATAATTTGTCATGCCAGAAGTTCTCTAACACAATTATACCAACCTTTCTCCAACAACAGACTTAGCTCTCCATTTATATTTGATGCAACATGTTTTGAAACAATCTCATACTAAGATTTCATCAGACAACAGCAATCTTAAGTCTCATACTCTTAGCTTCCACATTTAGCCAATATGTCACAGAACGGCAAGAACATTAATGGTGCATCCAAGTACTTTTTCCAACCATCGACGCGGCTTCCTACTCCAGGAAAAGCCACCATTCTTGCCATGGGCAAAGCCTTCCCTGCACAACTTGTCCCTCAGGATTGCTTGGTTGAAGGCTACATTCGCGATACCAACTGTCAAGATTTGGCTATTAAGGAGAAGTTGGAGCGCCTTTGTAAGCAAAAATTACTTCCATTAATGTTTCATGCTTATAATCCTTTGCCTTTTTCATGAATTTAACTTGTACACATCGTCAATATATAGATGTTTTTACACTTGTCAGCGTATTTTAACATGTTGTAGCAGGTAAAAAGTTTAATTTTCCACGTGACAAATCCAACTTTTGTTGGACGATTACATGTAGTTATTTTTTGATGATCCGATAGTGTAAAAAACTTTTTTGACTGTTAGTGTATATAAGTTAATTTCTTTTAAACATATTTAGTAACTTTTTCATGTTTATCTGTTTTTATTATTTGTATGTAGGTAAAACTACTACTGTGAAGACCAGATATACAGTGATGTCAAAGGATATCTTGAACAAGTATCCAGAACTAGCAACTGAAGGCACACCAACAATCAGACAAAGGCTAGAAATTGCAAATCCAGCAGTTGTGGAAATGGCAAAACAAGCAAGCCAAGCTTGCATTAAGGAATGGGGAAGATCAGCAGAGGAAATCACACACATTGTGTATGTTTCCTCAAGTGAAATACGTTTACCAGGAGGTGATCTTTACCTTGCAACTGAGCTTGGATTGAGGAATGACATTGGACGCGTAATGCTGTATTTCTTGGGCTGCTATGGTGGTGTCACAGGCCTTAGAGTTGCTAAAGATATAGCTGAAAACAATCCAGGGAGCAGAGTTCTATTGACAACTTCTGAGACCACAATTCTTGGTTTTAGGCCACCTAATAATGCTAGGCCATATGATCTTGTTGGTGCTGCACTTTTCGGAGATGGAGCTGCTGCTGTTATTATTGGAACTGAACCAATTGTAGGAAAAGAATCTCCTTTCATGGAATTGAATTTTGCAACTCAGCAATTCTTGCCAGGGACAAATAATGTTATCGATGGGCGACTTACTGAAGAAGGGATAAACTTCAAATTAGGAAGGGACCTGCCTGAGAAAATTCAGGACAACATTGAGGAATTTTGCAAGAAACTTATGGCTAAGGCTGATTTGAAGGAAACTAAATACAATGACTTGTTCTGGGCTGTTCATCCGGGCGGACCGGCTATACTTAACAGATTGGAGAACACACTGAAGTTGCAAAGTGAGAAACTGGATTGTAGCAGAAGGGCATTGATGGATTTTGGAAATGTGAGTAGCAATACTATTTTCTATGTGATGGAGTATATGAGGGAAGAGTTGAAGAATAAGAAAGATGGAGGTGAAGAATGGGGACTTGCTTTAGCATTTGGTCCTGGAATCACTTTTGAAGGCATTCTCCTTAGGAGTCTCTAAATGTCATGTTATGAGATATTTAGGTTGTTCATTTTCTTTGTACTGTCTTTAGACAGAACAAAATTGCTTCACTTTTTTTTCCTTTCCGAATATGAAGTTAAAAATAAGAAAGACATGAGTTCACAACTCATGCAATTTTAGTTATTGTTGGAACTATGAAAGAATGTTACATGGCAAATGAAAGAACATTAATTGAAAAAGGAATTAAATTTGTCCACTAATGGTGTGAACATGTTTGTTTACGCATTCGGCATATAATTTGACTAGCTCTAACATGTTACTCACTTATTTCTTTTTCTATGATACCATTTGACATTTAATATATGTGTTAAATACAACTAGATTATACGCGACGATTTACATGTATTTTAAACATCGACATATAAAAATAAAACCTAGTAATGGACGTGTACATTTTTTATTCTTTTGAAAGTGGTATTCAGTAAGAAAAAAATAAAGTAAAGGGATTTATTTACCCTTTTAGGAAAAAGTCTATATCAAAACTCAAAATTCTTTTTGGATCAAGATCCAATAGATTGATTTCAAGACTAGTCCAACAACGGCTGCTATGGGGCCCAGCCCAAATACGTAGGGCGGTGCCCAATCTTTATTCCGCTAATTCTAACCGTCAACCGTCATTTTTTCCCCGACAACCGTCATTTTCTTTCACATTTAATCGATTATCCTTCGCACGTAAGTTTTGCTACGACGTCGTTCTAGTGATTTCTAGTCGTCTTCCTCTTCTCTAGTGTCCGTTAACTTTGGCATTGCTTTGCAATTAAGCAATTTACCCTTTCTCCATCATTCTCGAACCTCCTCTTTATAATTTTTATTTTGTTGGCAAAAACAATTAATTTTTTTCCAGAATCTTAAAATTACCTAAGCATAATTCAATCTCTTTTGCAGATTAAAGGTACATGTATTTTGTTAATATACTCCGAATTTTAGTTTTTTAGGTATTGTTTGATGTATTTCAAATTTTTAACTCACATCCTAAGAGATTTTGTTCATTGAAGATGTGTTTTCATGTTTTTTACTTAAATTTTGTTGATAACTTTTATTTTATTTGTTTGCTTTATTAGCAGTGGGTTTATGATATGGACAGACGTAACAACACAACTCAGGAGTCGAGCGAGCCCTTTGTGGTAAGGTTCCTCTGCCTATGATTACTAATTTATGAAATTAAATAAAAACAATAGAAAATCCATCTTGAATGGTGGAAACCGGTTTCATTTATGCTGAATACAAATAGGGAAATTTAAGTCTCCAAGGATGTACATTTTGAATTACTCTGTCTAGTTTGATCGTATTGAGATATATTATTTAATAATCAGTTAGGGAATGTTATAGTTAGTTATGTCGGTTACTTAGTAGTTAGTGTAATAGTTTTAGTGCCAGCTGGCAGCATGTGTATATATACTGTGTACTGATATCAATGAAAGCTTCAGCTTCATTTCATCAATTTCAATCTCTCTTCTTTCCTTCTCTCACGCTGAGTTCTAGAAGCTTCACCACTCCACCGTTGCAGGTATGGTGGAGCTCAACTCGTTCCTACTGATTCTCAGTGTCGATCTTGACATGGTATCAGAGCCAGACCTATCCCAATTTATTGTTACCGATGTTGGGCCCCTATTTATGTTGTTCACGCTCCAGTTTGCAGGCCTGGGTGTGAGGAGGGTGTTGAGTTGTGTCCCACATTGGTGGGTAATGGGTGTCTTGGTCTCCTTATATGATCGTGGGCAACCTTCACCTCATAAGCTAGCTTTTGGGGTTGAGTTAGGCTCAAGGTCCATTTTATTATGGTATCAGAGCGAGGTTAATCCCGCACATTATCTTTCCCTGCGTCTTCATTTTTTGATTCATCTTGTTGTTCGATTCTGTTAGATTTCGATCTTTGCCCTAATTTTGGGGTTTTCGGTTGCATGTTAGTGAATTGCCGATTGCGATAATTGAAATTCCTCTGTTTTTCTTCATTAATTTCTCTCAATCATGGCTGTTGTCGACCATGAGAATTCGACTGGAGTGTTAACTACTGCTACTGTTACTGCGCTAAGCATAGGGATCGATCCAAGTGATCCTTTGTATCTTCATCCATCTGACAATCCCGGAGCTATGCTCATTTCAACTGCTTTTGATGGAATAGGGTACAGGTCTTGGAGGAGGAGTGTATTGAGGGGGTTGTATGTGAAGAACAAATTAGGTTTCACAGGTGGCGAGTGCAAACAACCAGATCCTCTGTCACCACAGTTTCTCCAATGGGAGCGATGTGATAATATGGTGACGTCTTGGATTCTGAATTCACTTTCTAAGGAAATTGCAGACAGTGCAGAATATGCGAATGATGTTGTTGAGCTTTGGAAGGAATTGGAGGATCGTTACGAACAAACCAATGTAGCTAGGCTGTATCAAATTCAGATGGAAATCAACGACCTTTCTCAAGGAACTCATGATATTACTGCCTATTATACTAAGTTGAAGAAACTCTGGGAGGAACTCACTACTTTGAACGAGAGGACTCAAATGTAGTTGTGACTGTAATTGTGGTGCAAAGAAGAGTATGTACATAGCTGAGCAAGATAGGAGACTGATACAATTCCTTATGGGATTGAACGAGGTTTACACTGTAGTTCGAGACATCATACTTATGATGAACCCATTGCCAAGCCTAGCACAAACATTTTCACTCCTAGTTCAGGATGAGAAACAAAGAGAGATTAGGCCAACCAATCAATTGTCCATTGAGTCAACCTCACTGTATGTGAATGCATCAGGACAAGGTTCATTCAAGACAAATTTCCCGGCAAATAACAATTACAATGGCAATCCTAGAGCTCGACTCATATGTGATTTCTGCAAGAAGTCGGGGCATAGTAAGGAAAGTTGTTACAAGCTACATGGTTACCCACAGAATGGTCAGAATTCTGGCCAAAACTTCACTCCCAGTATTTCCCAAATGGCCAAAACCATGGCCAAAACTCTAGATACAATAAAGGCAAAAGTGTAGTTGCAAGTGTACAATGAGCCTCAAATGAAGCTTTGATCACTAAGGAAAACGAAAACATAGCCCAAGATGATGGAAGGAATGTGAGCCTGACTGAAGAACAATATGGGCAACTTGTGAGCCTACTTCAACAGTTTCATGTGGGAAATGGAGATGCTGGGAGATCCCTAGGAAGTTCAAATTCCTCTAATGTCAATGCTGTCAACTTTGTAGGTATGATAATATGTACTTCATCCATTGATTTTGGCAAACTTTCATACAAATGCTTTGAATCCAAAACTGATACATGAATACTAGATTCAGGGGCTTCCAATCACATGACTTTTAATAGATCTTTACTGTCTAACATCAAGATCTTACCTTACCCTCTCCTAGTAGTCATGCCTAATGGCCACAAAATCAAAGTATCTGAGATTGGTGATGTTGTTCTCACATAAAAGATAGTCCTGTACAAAGTCCTTTTAGTTCCCTCTTTCAAATTCAATCTTGTGTCAGTCTATTGGTTAACCAAACATCTTAAAGGCATGGCATCCTTTACTGACGATACTTGTCTTCTACAGCCCCCTTCAGTGAAGAGGCCTCTGCAGATTGGTAGAGTAAGAGATGGCTTGTACCTGCTTTGCTCCAAGTGCTTGAGAAACAACAACTCTTTCACTGCAGTTTCTGATCACTGTTGTAATGTAAATAGTTCCTTTTTGAATAATCTGCAATGTCATTCACCTTCACTTGTAAATAAGTCACCTCTGAATCAAATGTAGAACCTTTCCCTTTCAACTGTTAATACTTCATCTTTGAATGTTGATATTTCCTATTCTGTTTCTAATTCTTGTGTCTATAAGGACAACAATGTGAACCTCTTATGGCACAATAGGCTTGGATATGTGCCATTTATAAAGATGAAAGTTATTTCCACTATACCTGCTGATTTCTCTCCTAAACAACCTTTTATATGCACAATCTGCCCCATGGCCAGACAAACCAGACTGCCCTTTCCCCAAAGAGTCGGTACTTCTTCCAAAATTTTTGAATTATTCCATGCAGACTGGGGATCTTATCATGAACATACACATGACAAATATAGATACTTCATTACCATGGTAGATGACTATAGCAGAACTACTTGGACTATGTTACTGGCATGCAAAAGCAATGCACTACAGGCAATCAAGGCCTTCATCTCCTTAGTTGAAAACCAGTTCAAAACCAATATCAAGTCCATCAGATTTGACAATGGATTGGAATTTAACAATCTTGAAACTACTGTTTTCTTTCGGTCAAAAGGAATTATCCACCAAAGAACTTGTCCCTACACACCACAACAAAATGGAGTGGTGGAGAGGAAACACAGATACCTTCTTGAAACAGCGAGGGCCCTACTTTTTCAGTCTAAACTACCCTTGAAGTATTGAGGGAATGTGTTCTTACAACCACTCACATTATAAACATGTTGCCTACTACATATCTCAAAAACAAGTCTCCCTTTGAAGTCTTATATGGTAAGAAACCAGACTATACATAGCTAACAAGCTTTGGTTGTTTATGTTTCCCTACAACACCTAAGATCCACAGAATAAATTTGAGCCAAGAACAGTTTCACATGTCTTTTTGGGCTATCACTTTGGTGTGAAAGGCTACAAAGTTCTGGATTTGTCAACAAGGAAAATTCATATTACCAGAGACAAAATGTTCCATGAGTTTATCTTTTCATTTGACATCTGTTCTAAGTCTATGACTGTGTCTTTCCCTACATTCTTTGATGTTGTTTCTTCTGATGAACTTGTGATTGCTAGTAATGACAGTGTTACCGGTGTGTCCTCTAATGACTCATCACCTAACCCTTCATATATAAGATCATCTCATTCTATTGATCCTGTATCTTCTTCTCCTTCTTCACCTCCTTTTTCAACTTCCCCTCTTGATACTTCTGCACCCTCTCCTCCAGTACATCACTCTTATGAGCCTTTAAGAAGATCACAAAGGGAACACAAAACTCCTACCTATATAAAAGACTATGTACAAGCAATTCTGATAAGCACTCATTCTCTCTTAACACTTTGTTTTCCAATCATCACCACATAGCCCCTGAATCAATAGCTCCTAACAGTCAGGCTTTGGTAAGTAGTATTTGCAATGATAGTGAACCATCTTCCTTTGAGGAAGCTATTGTTAGTCCTGCTTGGCAAGCAACTATGGTCCAGGAATTTGAGGCACTCTATGCTAACAACACCTGGAATCTAGTACCATTCCCTCCTGATAAGAAAGCAATAGGTTGTAGATGGGTTTACAAAGTAAAGCACAGGTCTGATGGTACTATAGAAAGGTTCAAAGCCAAGTGGTTGTGAAAGGTTATACTCAACATGAGGGTGTAGACTTCACAAAAACATTCTCTCCAGTAGTAAAGATGACTACAGTGAGAACACTTATTGCAGTTGTCGTAAAGAATAACTGGACAATGTTCCAATTGGATGTAAACAATACTTTTCTCCATGGAGATTTGCATGAGGAAGTATATATGCAGATTCCACCAGGTCTCATGATGAAAGATCGATCTCTAGTTTGCAAGTTAAATAAATCTCTATATGATTTGAAGCAAGCAAGTAGGCAGTAGACAGTGGTATGAGAAGTTAACTGAGGCATTGTGCTCCAAAGGTTTCAACCACTCTATGAATGACTATTCATTATTGTACAAGCAGTAAGGAGATTTATTGCTTTATGTGGCAGTGTATGTAGATGATGTCTTGGTCACAGGTACAGATCGGGAGGAAATAAGTCAGTTGAAAGCTTTCCTTCATGATAAGTTTAAGATAAAAGACTTAGGCAACCTGCATTACTTCTTAGGTTTGGAAGTCCTATACAAGCCTGATGGTGTGATTATCTCTCAAAATAAGTTTGTTTTAGATTTATTGAAAGAGTACAACTGTTTGGAGTAGTGCTTTGAGTTCTCCACTTGATCCTAATGAAAAGTTAAAGGCCAAGGAGGGCAAACCATTGGAGGATCCCACCTCCTACAGAAAGCTGATAGGCAAATTAAACTTCCTTACCAACACAAGACTTAATATAGCCTTTGGAGTGCAACACTTGAGCCAATTCATGCAAGACCTTAGGGAACCTCACCAGAAGGCTGCTTATCACCTACTGAGATATCTCAAGGGTGATCCTACTTTGGGAGTCTTCATGTCCAACACTGCAGACTGGTATGTTAGAGCATTTTGTGATTCTGATTGGGCTTCCTGCCCAGACTCAAGAAGGTCTGTGAGTGGTTACATTGTTTATTAGGAAGTAGTCCTCTCAGCTGGAAATCTAAAAGGCAGGAGGTTGTTTCACTATCCTCAGCAGAGGCAGAGTACAAGTCGCTTAGGAAAGTGGTTGGTGAACTGGTCTGGTTGAGTAGACTACTGACTGAACTGAGAGTTCCTTCAATTCATCCAATTACAGTGTTTTGTTACAGTTTGTCAGCCCTACACATAGCTAAGAATTCTGTATTTTGTGAGAATGCAGGGGAGAAAAATCTGTTTTGAAGAGTCGCCGCCAAAAAATGGCCGGAAGGTGGCCCACGTGCTGGCGCGTGACGTCGGAACTTCGCCGGAAAATTTTCTTCCGGCGGCGCGTGGAGGGTCATCTGACAGAGATTTTTTTATGGGTTGGTCTCCAGAGGCCGATCTATTTCGTGGTGGTGTTAGTTTTTGCACAACACTGATGAAAAGTGGCTTTTTACTTGCGGCAGATCTGTGTTTGCCGGAAAAAGACTTCTGGTTGACTGGTTTTTCTTCCCGGAGTCGCTCGAATTTATGCACGGCGATAAATCTCTCACGATTGCTCTGATACCATGTGAGAATGTACGGGAGAAAAATCTATTATTGATATTCTGTTTAATTATAATACAATGAACCCTATTTATACAATACATATAATACTCCTGTTCTATGTGGGACTAGGACTAATTCATATTATGTACATAACTATCTAACATATTTCATTACGTACAAAACACATCGAAGTTGATTGCCATTTTGTGAGAAAACAGCTACAAGAGGGCCTCATTTCTTTGCATCATATTGCTACTGACCATCAACTCGCAGATATCCTTACTAAACTCGCAGATATCCTTACTAAAGCTCTCACATGCATCAAGCACTCTAGTGTTTAAGGTAAGTTGGCAGTGTTTTCACCACCTCCAACTTGGGGGTGGGGTGGG
>AWOL01S0048322.1:0-62563 GCA_000715115.1 Nicotiana otophora
ACCCTTGTGTTATTGCTATTGTTGTTGTTGTGGTGAGGCACGAGGTTTCTGCCGTGCCGTTGTTGTTATTGTGATGCACGAGGTTTCTTTCGTGCGGTTGTTGTTATGGGGTTGCACGAGGTTTCTGCCGTGCTGTTGTTGTTATTGTGATGCACGAGGTTTCTTTCGTGTGGTTGTTGTTACTATTGATATTTTCACATACGGTGTGACAAGGCGGGTTTGTTCTTGATGTTTGTGTAGTGGTACACTTACCTGTGTGAGCTTTATCTTGTGGAAAGTTGTGAGAAAACATTCTATGTGCTATCCATTTCTTTTCCTATACTTACTAGCGGGTAAGAACTATGTTAGGACACTTGCACAAGCATACACGTAGTTGAGCACTCTTATCGGGTAAGAATTTGTTCACTCTCCACATCTGCGGGCTCGGAGATGCGGAAACTCCCTCGCACCTGTGACCCCTGGCCATCTCCTCAATCTCGCTTCTGCTCTTGGCCTCTCGTACGTGCGTGTCTGCACCTGCGTCAACCCCACCACAGGTGCGATTACACTAGAATCTTGAAGGCTTCAGCAATTGCACAAGTCCAAATTCTGATTCGTTAAGCATCTGAAACACACCCGAGGCCCCCGAGATCTCAACCCAATATACCAACAAGTCCTAAAACACCATACGAACTTAGTCGATCCCTCAAAACACATCAAACAACAACAAAAATATGAATCACTCTCCAATCCAAACTTAATGAACTTGAAACTTCAAATTTCTATAACCGATGCCGAAACCCATCAACCCACATCCGATTGACCTCAAATTTTATACACAAGTCATATTCAACATTACGAACCTACTCCAACTTCCGAAATTGGAATCCGACCCCACTATCAAAAAGTTCACTTCCGGTCAAAATCTCCAAAAAATTTACTTTCGCCATTTCAAGCCTAAATCAGCTACAGACTTGAAATTCGCAGTCCGAACATACTCCTATGTCCAAAATCACCTAACAGAGCTAATGGAACCGACGAAACAACATTCCAGAGTCGTCTTCACACAGTTCCAACTACGGTAAAATATCCTAAGACTTAAGCTTCCATTTTAGGGACTAAGTGTCCCAAATCACTCTGAATCATCCGGTAACTAAATTCAACCACGCACGCAAGCCAATACACATAATACGAAGATTCGCAGGGCCTTATGCTGCTGGAAGGAACTTAAATTCTCAAAACGACCGGCCGTGTCAATACATATCTGCTAAATTGTTGTTTTGCACTCAGTCATAGTTTTATTTGCACATTTCATCTCAGTCTCTGTTGTTCATTATTGAACATCTCTGAACGCGCCACCACTGATAAGTCGCTCCCTTGAGCTGGAACGTTGCAAAAGGAACCCCACTCATCTCCACAATACCCATAGTACGGAGAATGCTGTGACACTCCCCCAAAAAATCCTGGGCATCATCTGTCGCCAATCCACTTAAGGTAGGAGGGTGGTACTTTTTGTACCTCTCAAGTCTAAGTTGTTCTTCCTCAGATACTGTTGCCCTAACCATGAGCTGAACTAGGACCACAGGCTGTGTCTCCATGACACCTGGAACCTGACCAACATGAACTCACTGCTCTAGAGTGTGGGCGGTGGGAGTCTGAGCTCCTCCCTCGATCTGTGAAATAGTTGGTACAACCGGAATCAACCCCGCCTCAGTTCAAACTTCGAGACCAATGAACTCGCACGATAGGAATGAAGGAAGTGAAATTGTCCTAATAGTTTCGTAGCCTCTCGAAGATAAGTACAGACGTCTCCGTACCGATCCGTAATACTATACTAAACTTGCTTATGACTCGTAGCACCTATGAACCTAGAGCTTTGATACCAATTTGTCACAACCCAATTTCCCCTCCGTTGGGTATCATGATGGCACCTAGTTTTAGGGACTAGGTAAGCCGAGTATCTTCTGAATAACAAAAATAAAGTAACATCTAATAATTTCTGAAATGAAATTCTCTATAAAATTACAATTCCCAAAACCTGTAGTAAACATCATAAGCTCTACAGAGTTTGCTACAATTTTCTAAATACAACCATTTGAAATAAGGTAAACACTATGAATACAAGTCAGAAGGTGACTACGAAGCCTGCGAACGCGGCAACAGGTTTACGTTGAGTCTCCACAGCAACAATCCGCACATCTAGCTAATGATCAACTGACTTTGAAATACCTGGATCTGCACAAAATAAATGTGTAGAAGTGTAGTATGAATACACCACAGAGGTACCCAGCAAGTATCAAGATTAACCTCTATGGAGTAGTGACAAGGAACACTCAAGACACCTACTAGACTAAATAACCTGAACAAGTATAAGTATGGAAACAACATAGTAGGATATGTGCAGTTATGAAGTGAAATACGGGCACAAGATGCCAAGTGTTAGGGTCCAGGTATTGAGACCCGTGAGTTGTGATTAGCTGAGGTTCGGTACCTCGTGGAGTTTATTGACTAAAATGGGATGTGAACGCTGTCGTTGTGTTGATTTGTTACTTGTTCCTTCTTTATCTGTGATTATCGGATTTAGGTTGTGCTTTCCGTTCATTATTCCATGTAATTATTATGGTGTTCCGCTGATAGTTGTTGTTTTTCTTCCTTATTGAAATTTCCGTATTATTTGCCACTTCGCATAGTCTTTGTTTCTTTTGTTCTATGCATTATTTGAAGGTTGGATTTCTTAATTTAAATATTATTAAAATGAAGTATTTTACATTTAAAAATTTGATATTAACGCAAGGTGTTAAATTTGTGAAATATTATTTTGCTGAGTTAATCATTCCTGAATATTTTCTTGACATTTTGTACATCATTGTGATTGAGCCGTGAGCTCCTTATTGTGGAAAGTATTGTTGTTGATTTATTTTTTGCAAATTGAAATATTTGAGTACTTGAGGTGCAGATCGTGATATATTGTGATATTGATACACATGCGGTGATATAAGGACTGGGTGTTGAAAAGCATGCGGTAAGATAAGGGTGGCTTGATACGCGTGGCTAGTAGGGGAACAACTAGAAGTCATGCGGTGTGATAAGGATGGCTAAAACGCGGGATGTTATTTCGGAAAAAATATTTTCTTTATAATTAAATGTGAAGGCTCCTGCGGTGATATAAGGAAATGGGATATTGTGAATTTATTTATTATTTGGGACTACGAGGCGGTACCTCGGGAATGCCCTTGTTGATATTAATTTATGGCCGCAGATGTGGGCCCCGCGGGAAACTTTTGAGTTAATTTCGGATTTTATTGAAAAATATAGTATTTTCTTATGCAATTGATTTCTATAATTTTTGTTGCCTGTATCGAATTATTTTGGGTAGATTCGAGCCATTTAGAGTTGGATAATCGAGGAAAAGGCCTACTAGTGGATTAAATCAGAGCAAGTCGAGGTAAATGACTTGTTTAACCTTGTGTGGGAGAAATTTCCTCTAGGATTTGTATTAATGTGATAATTGTAATGTGTTGAAAGTCATGTACACGAGGTGACGAGTGTGCTAAATGTGGAAGATTATGTTTTTAAATTGAAAAGATCACTGTTGCATATTAATTAAATTATTTTATCTTGGTATATTCTTCATCATTGATCTAATTTTTGTGCCTAAAAATTTGCTTGATCTTGTCCTGCTAATTGTTTTACCTGTTTAGTTGGAACTTTGTTTCTTTTGTTCTATGCATTATTTGAAGGTTGGATTTCTTAATTTAAATATTATTAAAATGAAGTATTTTACATTTAAAAATTTGATATTAACGCAAGGTGTTAAATTTGTGAAATATTATTTTGCTGAGTTAATCATTCCTGAATATTTTCTTGACATTTTGTACATCATTGTGATTGAGCCGTGAGCTCCTTATTGTGGAAAGTATTGTTGTTGATTTATTTTTTGCAAATTGAAATATTTGAGTACTTGAGGTGCAGATTGTGATATATTGTGATATTGATACACATGCGGTGATATAAGGACTGGGTGTTGAAAAGCATGCGGTGAGATAAGGGTGGCTTGATACGCGTGGCTAGTAGGGGAACAACTAGAAGTCATGCGGTGTGATAAGGATGGCTAAAACGCGGGATGTTATTTCGGGAAAAATATTTTCTTTATAATTAAATGTGAAGGCTCCTGCGGTGATATAAGAAAATGGGATATTGTGAATTTATTTATTATTTGGGACTACGAGACGGTATCTCGGGAGTGTCCTTGTTGATAATGATTTATGGCCGCAGATGTGGGCCCCCCGGGTAATTTTTGAGTTAATTTCGGATTTTATTGAAAAATATAGTATTTTCTTATGCAATTGATTCCTATAATTTTTGGTGACTGTATCGAATTATTTTGGCTAGATTCGAGCCATTTAGAGTTGGATAATCGAGGAAAAGGCCTACTAGTGGATTAAATCGGAGCAAGTCGAGGTAAGTGACTTGTTTAACCTTGTGTGAGGGACATTTCCCCTAGGATTCATATTAATGTGATAATTATAATGTGTTGAAAGTCGTGTACACGAGGTGACAAGTGTGTATAAGGACTAAATGTGAAAGATTATGTTTTTAAATTGAAAAGATCACTGTTGCATATTAATTAAATTATTTTATCTTGGTATATTCTTCATCATTGATCTAATTTTTATACCTAAAAATTTGCTTGATCTTGTCCTGCTAATTGTTTTACCTGTTTAGTTGGAACTTTGTTTCTTTTGTTCTATGCATTATTTGAAGGTTGGATTTCTTAATTTAAATATTATTAAAATGAAGTATTTTACATTTAAAAATTTGATATTAACGCAAGGTGTTAAATTTGTGAAATATTATTTTGCTGAGTTAATCATTCCTGAATATTTTCTTGACATTTTGTACATCATTGTGATTGAGCCGTGAGCTCCTTATTGTGGAAAGTATTGTTGTTGATTTATTTTTTGCAAATTGAAATATTTGAGTACTTGAGGTGCAGATTGTGATATATTGTGATATTGATACACATGCGGTGATATAAGGACTGGGTGTTGAAAAGCATGCGGTGAGATAAGGGTGGCTTGATACGCGTGGCTAGTAGGGGAACAACTAGAAGTCATGCGGTGTGATAAGGATGGCTAAAACGCGGGATGTTATTTCGGAAAAAATATTTTCTTTATAATTAAATGTGAAGGCTCCCGCGGTGATATAAGGAAATGGGATATTGTGAATTTATTTATTATTTGGGACTACGAGACGGTATCTCGGGAGTGTCCTTGTTGATAATGATTTATGGCCGCAGATGTGGGCCCCCCGGGTAATTTTTGAGTTAATTTCGGATTTTATTGAAAAATATAGTATTTTCTTATGCAATTGATTCCTATAATTTTTGGTGACTGTATCGAATTATTTTGGCTAGATTCGAGCCATTTAGAGTTGGATAATCGAGGAAAAGGCCTACTAGTGGATTAAATCGGAGCAAGTCGAGGTAAATGACTTGTTTAACCTTGTGTGGGAGAAATTTCCTCTAGGATTTGTATTAATGTGATAATTGTAATGTGTTGAAAGTCATGTACACGAGGTGACGAGTGTGCTAAATGTGGAAGATTATGTTTTTAAATTGAAAAGATCACTGTTGCATATTAATTAAATTATTTTATCTTGGTATATTCTTCATCATTGATCTAATTTTTGTGCCTAAAAATTTGCTTGATCTTGTCCTGCTAATTGTTTTACCTGTTTAGTTGGAACTTTGTTTCTTTTGTTCTATGCATTATTTGAAGGTTGGATTTCTTAATTTAAATATTATTAAAATGAAGTATTTTACATTTAAAAATTTGATATTAACGCAAGGTGTTAAATTTGTGAAATATTATTTTGCTGAGTTAATCATTCCTGAATATTTTCTTGACATTTTGTACATCATTGGGATTGAGCCGTGACCTCCTTATTGTGGAAAGTATTGTTGTTGATTTATTTTTTGCAAATTGAAATATTTGAATACTTGAGGTGCAGATTGTGATATATTGTGATATTGATACACATGCGGTGATATAAGGACTGGGTGTTGAAAAGCATGCGGTGAGATAAGGGTGGCTTGATACGCGTGGCTAGTAGGGGAACAACTAGAAGTCATGCGGTGTGATAAGGATGGCTAAAACGCGGGATGTTATTTCGGAAAAAATATTTTCTTTATAATTAAATGTGAAGGCTCCCGCGGTGATATAAGAAAATGGGATATTGTGAATATATTTATTATTTGGGACTACGAGGCGGTACCTCGGGAGTGCCCTAGTTGATAATGATTTATGGCCGCAAATGTGGGCCCCGCGGGTAAGTTTTGAGTTAATTTCAGATTTTATTGACAAATGTAGTATTTTCTTCTGCAATTGATTCCTATAATTTTTGTTGACTGTATCGAATTATTTTGGCTAGATTCGAGCCATTTAGAGTTGGATAATCGAGGAAAATGCCTACTAGTGGATTAAATCGGAGCAAGTCGAGGTAAGTGACTTGTTTAACCTTGTGTGAGGGAAATTTCCCCTAGAATTCGTATTAATGTGATGATTGTAATGTGTTGAAAGTCGTGTACACGAGGTGACGAGTGTATATAAGGGCTAAATGTGAAAGATTATGTTTTTAAATTGAAAAGATCACTATTGCATATTAATTATATTATTTTATCTTGGTATATTCTTCATCTTTGATCTAATTTTTGTACCTAAAAATTTGTTTGATCTTGTCCTGCTAATTGTTTTACCTGTTTAGTTGGAACTTTGTTTCTTTTGTTCTATGCATTATTTGAAGGTTGGATTTCTTTATTTAAATATTATTAAAATGAAGTATTTTACATTTAAAAATTTGATATTAACGCAAGGTGTTAAATTTGTGAAATATTATTTTGCTGAGTTAATCATTCCTGAATATTTTCTTGACATTTTGTACATCATTGTGATTGAGCCGTGAGCTCCTTATTGTGGAAAGTATTGTTGTTGATTTATTTTTTGCAAATTGAAATATTTGAGTACTTGAGGTGCAGATTGTGATATATTGTGATATTGATACACATGCGGTGATATAAGGACTGGGTGTTGAAAAGCATGCGGTGAGATAAGGGTGGCTTGATACGCGTGGCTAGTAGGGGAACAACTAGAAGTCATGCGGTGTGATAAGGATGGCTAAAACGCGGGATGTTATTTCGGAAAAAATATTTTCTTTATAATTAAATGTGAAGGCTCCCGCGGTGATATAAGAAAATGGGATATTGTGAATATATTTATTATTTGGGACTACGAGGCGGTACCTCGGGAGTGCCCTAGTTGATAATGATTTATGGCCGCAAATGTGGGCCCCGCGGGTAAGTTTTGAGTTAATTTCAGATTTTATTGACAAATGTAGTATTTTCTTCTGCAATTGATTCCTATAATTTTTGTTGACTGTATCGAATTATTTTGGCTAGATTCGAGCCATTTAGAGTTGGATAATCGAGGAAAATGCCTACTAGTGGATTAAATCGGAGCAAGTCGAGGTAAGTGACTTGTTTAACCTTGTGTGAGGGAAATTTCCCCTAGAATTCGTATTAATGTGATGATTGTAATGTGTTGAAAGTCGTGTACACGAGGTGACGAGTGTATATAAGGGCTAAATGTGAAAGATTATGTTTTTAAATTGAAAAGATCACTATTGCATATTAATTATATTATTTTATCTTGGTATATTCTTCATCTTTGATCTAATTTTTGTACCTAAAAATTTGCTTGATCTTGTCCTGCTAATTGTTTTACCTGTTTAGTTGGAACTTTGTTTCTTTTGTTCTATGCATTATTTGAAGGTTGGATTTCTTAATTTAAATATTATTAAAATGAAGTATTTTACATTTAAAAATTTGATATTAACGCAAGGTGTTAAATTTGTGAAATATTATTTTGCTGAGTTAATCATTCCTGAATATTTTCTTGACATTTTGTACATCATTGTGATTGAGCCGTGAGCTCCTTATTGTGGAAAGTATTGTTGTTGATTTATTTTTTGCAAATTGAAATATTTGAGTACTTGAGGTGCAGATTGTGATATATTGTGATATTGATACACATGCGGTGATATAAGGACTGGGTGTTGAAAAGCATTCGGTGAGATAAGGATGGCTTGATACGCGTGGCTAATAGTGGAACAACTAGAAGTCATGCGGTGTGATAATGATGGATAAAATGCGAGATGTTATTTCGGAAAAAATATTTTCTTTATAATTAAATGTAAAGGCTCCCGCGGTGATATAAGGAAATGGGATATTGTGAATTTATTTATTATTTGGGACTACGAAGCGGTATCTCGGGAGTGCCCTTGTTGATAATGATTTATGGCCGCAGGTGCCTTTGATTATTGTTGTGATTTTCTTAAAGTTGAAAAGAATTCTGTTTTGTTTCGACGAGGTATTACTTGCCATTATTTTGCTTAGTTAATTGGTGACATACTACTTACTTGATTCATTTCCATTGTCATTTCATTTTTATCATATTGTTAAATATTTCACCTTGTCTTTTATTATTCCAGTAGGGCCTGACCTGACCTCGTCACTACTCTACTGAGGTTAGGCTTGGCACTTACTGAGTACCGCTGTGGTGTATGCATACTACGCTTCTGCACATCTTTTAGTGCAGATCCAGGTACATCCTACCAGTCTAGACATCAGTGAGCTACCTGTGTACGGAGACTTAGAGGTATATCTGCCAACGTCCGCAGACTCCGGAGTCCCCTTCTATCATTATTATGTTGCTTTCTTATTTTCCTTAGACCCTGATATATAGATACATTGAGGATAAATTCTTAGAAGCTTGTGACTTATTTCTACCGGGTTTTGGGAGTTGTAATTATGTGAATTTGAAGATTATTTATTTCAGATTTCTATTGTTATTCCGCATTGATAGGCTTACCTAGTCTTAGAGACTAGGTGCCATCACGACATCCTATGAAGGGAATTTGGGGTCGTGACAAGTTGGTATAAGAGATCTAGGTTCATAGGTGTTATGAGTCACAAGCAGGTTTAGTAGAGTCTTGCGGATCGGTACGAAGACGTCTGTACTTATCTTCGGGAGGCTATGGAACTATTAGAAACATATTCACTTCTTTGATTCCATATCGTGCGCATTGTTGACTTCAAAGTTCTAAACCATTGTCTTTTTATTCTCTCGCAGATGGTGAGGACACACAACTGGATCTGATGATCAGATACCAGCGCCCCCTGTTGGAGCCGCAAGAGGCCGAGGCCGGGGCAGAGGCTGAGCCAGAGGCTGAAGAAGACCACATGGTGCAGCCAGAGTACCCGCACGAGTTGCTGCAGAGGAACCACCAGTAGCTCCAGTTGGAGAACAGGCACCTGAGACGCCTGTTACCATTCCTACACTTCAAGAGACTCTTGCCCAGCTTCACATCGCAGGCCGGGGGAGGAGCAAAGACTCCCGCCGCCCCTACTCCCGAGCCATAGGCCCAAGTTGACATGCCCCATAGGTTATACCAGTGCAACTAGTTGTCCCAGTTCGGCCTGAGGTTAGGACAACAATTTCAGAGGAAGAGCAGCTCAGGCTCGAGAGGTACAAGAAGTACCACCCTCCCACATTCAGTGGTTTAGCTTCAGATGATGCTCAGGGGTTTTGGAGGAACGTCACCGTATCCTCCGTACCATAGGTATTGTGGATTCAAGTGGGGTTTCTTTCATGGAATTCCAGCTTAGAGGAGCGGCCTACCAGTAGTAGCGGGAATATGAGTTGGATAGTCCGGCGGAGGCAACTTCACTCATTTGGACTCAATTTTCAGATATAATATTAATGGAGTATGTTCCTCAGAGTCTTAGATATGCATGTCGCGCAAAGTTTGATCAGCTGCGTCAGGGTTCTATGACCGTGTCGGAATATGCGGTCTGTTTCAGTGAATAGGCTAGGCATGCACCAGCCTTAGTTGCTACTATTCGAGAGCGGGTTCGCAGATTTATTGAGGGTCTCCACCCTAGTATCAGATTCAGTATGGCCCGAGAGCTAGATATGGACATCACATACCAACAGGTGGTGTCAATTGCTAGGAGATTGGAAGGTATGCAGACTCGGGATAGAGAAGATAGGGAAGCTAAGAGACTCCGAGATTCTGGCACATATAATAATTCTCGTGCCCCAGCTGCAGCCCGTCATTGTAGAGGTTATGTGAGCCGTCCTATTCATTCAGCACTTCCAGATTCAAGTAGTTTTTCGGCTACTCCCAGACCTTAGGTTCCATATTATGCACTGCTAGTGTCTACTGTACTCATGTACGGGGTGCTTTCAGCGGGCAGTCTAGTCGATCAGGTCCGAGCCAGTCCCAGCAGCCACATCCTCCGAGGGTGTGTTTTGAGTATGGTGACACTCGTCATATCATGAGGGATTTCCCCAGACTTAGGAGGGGTGCACCACTACAGATTTCTCAGGCCCCACCTATTCCATAGGGCCCTCAGGCTTCTCAAGCCATGATTACTGCACCAGTTGCCACTCCACCTGCACATCCAGCTAGAGGTGGAGGTCGGATAGGTAGAGGTCGCCCTAGAGGGGGAGGCCAGGACAAATATTTTGCCATTTTTGCTGGGATAGAGGCCGTTGCATCCGATTCTATTATCATAGGTATTATTCCGGTCTGTCATAGAGAAGCATCATTATTATTTGATCCAGGCTCCACTTATTCTTATGTGTCATCTTAATTTTCCCCGTATTTGGGTGTATCCCGTGATTCCTTGAGTTCTTCTGTTTATGTATCTATACCCTTGGGTGAATCTATTATTGTGGACCGCGTGTATCGGTCGTGTTTAATTGTTATCAGTGTTTTTGAGACCAGAGCTGATTTATTATTGCTTAGTATGGTGGATTTTGATATTATTTTGGGCATGGACTGGTTTTTGCACTATCACGCTATTCTTGATTGTTACGCCAAGACGGTGACGTTGGCTATGCCAGGTCTACCGAGGCTAGAGTGGAGAGGTACCTTGGATTATGTTCCTAGTAGGGTTGTTTCATTTCTTAAGGCTCAACTAATGGTTGAGAAGGGGTGTGGTGCGTATCTGGCCTATGTGAGAGATGTTAGGGTTGACACTCCTACCGTGGAGTCGGTTCCTATAGTAAGGGATTTTCCTGATGTATTTCCAGCGGATCTACCGGGTATGCCACCCGACAAGGATATTGACTTTGGTATTGATTTGTTACTGGGCACTCAACCCATTTCTATTCCACCATATTGTATGGCCCAAATAGAGTTGAAAGAATTAAAAGAACAATTACAAGAGTTGCTTGATAAAGGCTTCATTCGGCCTAGTGTATCGCCTTGGGGTGCTCCAGTCTTATTTGTGAAGAAGAAGGATGGTTCTATGCGGATGTTTATTGATTACCGCCAGCTGAACAAGATTACAGTGAAGAACAGGTATCCATTGCCACGTATTGATGACCAATTTGATCAGCTTCAAGGTGCCAGAGTGTTCTCTAAGATCGACTTGCGTTCAAGCTATCATCAGTTGAAGATTCAGGAACCATATATCTCGAATACTGCTTTTAGGACTCGGTATGGTCATTATGAGTTCCTTGTAATATCATTTGGGATAACCAACTCCCCAACAACATTTATGCACTTAATGAATAATGTATTTTAGCCCTATCTTGATTCTTTCGTCATTGTATTTATTGACGACATTTTTGTGTATTCTCGGAGTCAGGGGGATCATGAGCAGCACTTGAGAACTGTGCTTCAGACTTTGAGAGAAAAGAATTTATATGCAAAATTTTCAAAGTATGAATTCTGGCTTGATTCGGTGGGAGTTTTAGGTCATATAGTTTCGTGCGAGGGGATCAGGGTAGATTCGAAGAAGATTGAGGAAGTGTAGAGTTAGTCCAGACCGTCCTCAGCTACAGAGATCCAGAGTTTTCTTGGTTTGGCGGGGTATTATCGCCGATTTGTAGAGGGTTTCTTTTCCATTGCTGCACCTATGACCAGATTAACCTAGAAGGGTGCTCCATTCAGGTGGACCGAGGAATATGAGGAGAGCTTCTAAAAGCTCAAGACAGCTTTGACTACAACCACAATATTGGTATTGCTTATAGGTTCAGGGTCTTATACTGTGTATTGTGATGCGTCGCATATAGGTCTCGGCGCAGTATTGATGCAAAATGATAGTGTGATTTCCTATGCATCCAGGCAGTTAAAGGTATATGAGAAGAATTATCCGGTCCACGACGTTGAGTTAGCAGCTATTGTACATGCCTTGAAGATTTGGTGGCATTATTTGTACGGTGTCCATTGTGAGGTCTACACCGATCACCGAAGTCTACATCATCTGTTTAAATAGAAGGATCTTAATTTGCGGCAGCGGAGATGGTTGGAGTTGCTTAAGGATTATTATATCACTATTCTCTATCATCCTGGAAAGGCCAATGTAGTGGCCGATGCCTTGAGTCGTAAGGCGTAGAGTTTGGGAAGCTTAGTATATCTACCAGTAGCAGAGAGGCCTTTAGCCTTGGATGTCCAGGCCTTGGCCAACCAATTTGTCAGATTGGATATTTCCGAGCCGAGCTGAGTTTTTGGCTTGTGCGGTTTCCCAGTCTTCTCTATATGATCGTATCAGGGAGCGTCAGTATGATGACCCACATCTGCTTGTCCTTAAGTACACAGTTCAACTTGGTGATGCCAAGGAGGTCACTATTGGAGATGATGGTGTATTACGGATGCAGGGAAGGCTATGTGTGCCTAATGTAGATGGTTTGCGTGAGTTGATTCTCCAAGAGGCTCACAGTTCGCAGTTCTCCATTCATCCGGGTGCTGCAAATATGTATTTGGACTTGAGACATCACTATTGGTGGAGGCGAATGAAGAAAGACATAGTGGAGTATGTAGCTCGGTGCCTAAATTGCCAACATGTGAAGTATGAGCATCAACGACCGGGTGGATTGCTTCAGAAGTTAGAGATCCCAGAATGGAAATGGGAGCGGATCACTATGGATTTCGTTGTTGGGCTCCCACGGACTCAGAGGAAGTTCGATGTAGTTTGGGTGATTGTGGATAGATTGACCAAGTCAGCTCATTTCATTCCTGTGATTACTACTTACTCTTCGGAGCAGCTGGCTCAAGTTTATATTCGCGATATTGTCTAGAATTCATGGCGTACCGGTATCTATCATCTCTAACGGGGGTACGTAGTTTATATCATGGTTCTGGAGGGCAGTAAAGCGTAAGTTGGATACTCGGGTAGAGTTGAGTACAACATTTCACCCTAAGACGGACGGGCAGTCCGAACGCACTATTCAGATACTAGAGGATATGCTTCGTGCGTGTGTGATATATTTTGGGGGTACTTGGGATCAATTATTGCCACTTGTAGAGTTTGCTTACAACAATATTTATTAGTCAAGTATTCAGATGGCGTCGTGTGAGGCCATATGGTAGGCGGTGTCGGTCTCTAGTGGGTTGGTTCAAACCGGACGAGGCTAGGCTATTGGGTACAAACTTGGTTCAGGATGCCTTGGAAAAGGCTAAATTAATTCACGATCGACTTCGTACAGCCCAATCTAGACAGAAGCGTTATGCGGATCGAAAGGTTCGTGATGTTGTATTCATGGTTGGTGAGCGGGTCTTGCTCCAGGTTACGCCTATGAAGGGTGTGATGAGGTTCAGGAAGAAGGGCAAGTCGAGCCCTAGGTATATTGGGCCTTTTGAGATTCTTGAGAGAGTTGGAGAGGTGGCTTACAGACTTGCACTACCACCTAGTCTCTCTGCATTTCATTCGGTATTCCATGTTTCTATGCTCCGGAAGTATCGCGGTGATCCGTCTCATGTGTTAGACTTCAGTTCAGTTCAGTTGGACAAGGATCTATCTTATGATGAGGAACGAGTGGCTGTTTTGGATAGGCATGTTTGAAAGCTGAGGTCAAAGAATATTGCTTCCGTGGAGGTGCAGTGGAGAGGCCAGCCAGAAGGAGAAGCTACTTCGGAGACTGAGAGGGAGATGCAGAACAAATATCCACACCTTTTTGAGACTCCAGCCATAATTTTAAACCCATTCGAGGATGAACGTTTGTTTAAGAGGGGAAAGATGTAACGACCCGGCCAGTCGTTTTAAAAGTTGTAGCCTCGTTCCCTATTTGCTACTCATTTTGTGCTTTATAATTGTTATGTGACTTGCCTAGGTAGTCGGTTTAGGTCTGGTGAGATTTTAGAATGAATTGGAACACCTAGTTCCAAAGTTTTAAAACTTAAGTTCAAATAGTGACCGGATGTCGACTTATGTGTAAACGACCCTGGAATAGAATTTTGGTGATTCCAACAGTTCCGTATGGTGATTTAGGACTTAGGAGCGTGATCGGAAATTTATTTGGAAGTCCGTAGTAAAATTAGGCTTGAAATGGCTAAATTAGGAATTTAAGTTTGGAAGTTTGACCGGGGAGTTGACTTTTTGATATTGGGGTCGAATCCAGTTCCAAAAATTTTCATAGCTCCGTTATGTAATTTATGACTTGTGTTCACAATTTGAGGTCAATCGGACTTGATTAGATAGGTTTCGGCATTGAATGTAGAAGTTGAAAATTCTTAAGTTTCATTAAGCTTGAATTGGGGTGTGATTTGTGATTTTAGCATTATTTGAGGTGATTTGAAGCCTCGACTAAGTCTGTATGATGTTTTAGGACTTGTTGGTGTATTTGGTTGAGGTCCCGAGGGGCTCAGGTGAGTTTCGGATGCTTAACGGATCATTTTTTGATTTGGCTTGATAACTGAAGTTCTGGTTTCAGCAGGTTCTGGTTTCCTTGTACGCAATTGCATGGATTCATTCGCGATCGCATAAGCTTATTTGGGGCAGTGATATTTTGTGCTTCACTATCGCGTAGCTATGCAAGTTTGTTATTCACGAACGTGTGAAGAAGGTCGCATTCGCGTAGAGTAAGTGGAGCGGAAATAGAAGTCACACATTGTGTGCTTCGCGATCGCGTGGACGAGTCCGCGATCGCGTAGGTCTGTGAAGTTGTGCATCGCGATCGCGTGGTCAGGTCCGGAATCGCGTAGGGTTAAATTAGGGTAGTGGAAAACTGTGCTTCGCGATCGCGTGGACGAGTCCGCGATCGCGTAGGTCTGTGAAGTTGTGCATCGCGATCGCGTGGTCAGGTCCGGAATCGCGTAGGGTTAAATTAGGGTAGTGGAAAACTGTGCTTCGCGATCGCGTGGACGAGTCCGCGATCGCGTAGGTCTGTGAAGTTGTGCATCGCGATCGCGTGGTCAGGTCCGGAATCGCGTAGGGTTAAATTAGGGTAGTGGAAAACTGTGCTTCGCGATCGCGTGTGATTGTTCGCGATCGCGTAGAGCAAATGACTGGGCAGAGAGTTTAAGTTCTGAAAATTCATTTTTATCGATTTAGAGCTCGGATAAGTATTTTTAACTCAATGTTGATTAAATTACCCGAATCCATCACTGTTTTTATCATTTAATTGGTGAATTAAGCTGGAAAAGTTTGTAAACCCTTTCGGATAAATTAGAGGATTTGAAGTTCGGATTGTTATCGGAATTTAGTAATTTTGGTATGGTTAGACTCGTGGTTGAATGAGCTTTAATATTTCGTAAAGTTCACCGGATTCCGAGACGTGGGCCCCGCGGGCGATTTTTGGGTTAATTTCGGATTTTATTGAAAAATGTAGTATTTTCTTATGAAATTGATTCCTATAATTTTGGTTGATTGTATCGAATTATTTTGGCTAGATTTGAGGCATTTAGAGTTGGATAATCGAGGAAAAGGCCTACTAGTGGATTAAATCGGAGCAAGTCGAGGTAAGTGACTTGTCTAATCTTGTGTGGGGGAAATTTCCCCTAAGATTGATATTGATGTGATAATTGTAATGTGTTGAAAGTCGTGTACACGGGCTAAATGTGGACGATTATATTTTTAAATTGAAAAGATCACTGTTGCATATTAGTTAAATTATTTTATCTTATTATATTCTTCATCATTGATCTAATTTTTATACTTTAAATTTGCTTGATCTTTTCATGCTAATTGTTTTACCTGTATAGTTGAAACGTTGTTCTTTTTATTCTGTGCATTATTTGAAGGTTGGATTTCTTAATTTAAATATTATTAAAATGAAGTATTTTACATTTAAAAATTTGATATTAAGGCAAGGTGTTAAATTTGTGAAATATTATTTTGCTGAGTTAATCATTCCTGAATATTTTCTTGAGATTTTGTACATCATTGTGATTGAGCCATGAGCTCCTTATTGTGGAAAGTATTGTTGTTGATTTATTTTTGGCAAATTGAAATATTTGTGTACTTGAGGTGCAGATTGTGATATATTGTGATATTGATACGCATGCAGTGATATAAGGACTGGGTGTTGAAACACATGCGGTGAGATAAGGGTGGCTTGATACGCGTGGCTAGTAGGGGAACAACTAGAAGTCATGCGGTGTGATAAGGATGGCTAAAACGCGGGATGTTATTTCGAAAAAAATATTTTCTTTATAATTAAATGTGAAGGCTCCCGCGGTGATATAAGGAAATGAGATATTGTGAATTTATTTATTATTTTGGACTACGAGGCGATACCTCGGAAGTGTCCTTGTTGATATTTATTTATGGCCGCAGTTGCCTTTGATTATTATTGTGATTTTCTTAAAGTTGAAAAGAATTCTGTTTTGTTTCGACGAGGTATTACTTGCCATTATTTTGCGTAGTTAATTAGTGACATACTACTTACTTGATTCATTTCCATTGGCATTTCATTTTTATCATATTGTTAAACATTTCACCTTGTCTTTTATTATTCCAGTAGGGCCTGACCTGACCTCGTCACTACTCTACTGAGGTTAGGCTTGGCACTTACTGGGTACCGCTGTGGTGTACGCATACTACGCTTCTGCACATCTTTTTGTGCAGATCCAGGTACATCCTACCAGTCTAGACATCAGTGAGCTACCTGTGTACGGAGACTTCGAGGTATATCTGCCAACATCCGCAGACTCCGGAGTCCCCTTCTATCATTATTATATTGCTTCCTTATTTTCCTTAGACCCTGATATATAGATGCATTGAGGATAAATTCTTAGAAACTTGTGATTTATTTCTACCGGGTTTTGGAAGTTTTAATTATGTGAATTTGAAGATTATTTATTTCAGATTTCTATTGTTATTCCGCATTGATAGGCTTACCTAGTCTTAGAGACTAGGTGTCATCACGACATCATACGGAGGGAATTTGGGGTCATGACATAACAAAAACGCATTTATAATTCATGTACATCAACCAAGCAAGGCAATTAGTTATATTTCTATCCTAACTGCAAATCCGTTCCCTGATACTCAGGTTCAAGAAATTGCTCTTCTCAATCCTATGGCAATCTAGAATTTCCACTTTCGAGTTCAATTCTAGAATCGTATATAGTATTCATTTGGTGATCAAGAAATTAAATAATTAAGCTCAAGATTGAGTAAATAAACCTATATGATAAATCAAGAAAGCAAAATCAATATTCGAATAACAAAGTCATGAAAGAACCACAACCCTAGAACATGAAGTTTATCTCCACATAGGAATGATAGCCAAACAATAAATCATACAAAGAAACATAAAAATACTAAGTTTGGTAGAAGAAAGATGAAACCCGGCCTCCACGACGGCTCTGTGCTCTTCCCTTGTCAAAAGCTCCTCTCAAAAGCGCCCCCCCTCCAAAATAGGTTTAGGATCCCTTTTATACGAGTTGGGAATGTATTGGGCCGAAACAACATTGTCCTGGACGAAATAGGACCAGTCACCGCTTCGAACATCCAGAGCAGCGCCTCACGTTGGCACTGGCGCAGAATGCAGTAGCGTTTTGCGAATTCAACTCTTTTCTTGCGACCAACTTCCAACTTTCCTTTTAAACATTTTTTTTGCTTTCTTCTTTGTTTCCCTTCATCTCCATTCATTATGTCCACCTCTCTTGTTTTAATTGTTACAATTCACATATTTACTTCACCTCATGCCACGTAGACAAACATCCTAAGTCCTCCATTTTTCTTCAATTCATGTGCTGCTTCAAAATTGTCTCATTCATGTAGATTTTTTTCTATTCTCTTTCTGATTATAATTTCGTGCTCTTTTTCTTTTTGCATAATTTTTGCTTCGAATTTTTCTATTTTTGTACCGCTTTATTCCTACACAATAAAAATATAATATTAAATATAAAGTGATATAATTAATACTCAAAAAATAATTAAAATTACTAGAATGTGAGACGACAATGGTTAAATATATGCATTTTTGGCCAAACATCACAACCCCACACTTACATTCTTGCTCGTCCTCGAGTAAGCATTAAAACTACTCCCAATAAATCAAGCCTAGAAACATCACCACTTCAGTTGATACTAACAATTAGTCCCCATAACAACTCAACCATCAGATATACAGTTCCTGATCATCGCGCAAGATATATAAGTCACAAACAAACAACAAACTTTTAAACTCCTAACCTCAGAGATCGACTCTAACTCACCAAATTTAAGCCTGCTCACCTATTCTGTCAAATAAAGCTAATAACACCACCTATCTATCATGAAACCAGTGCCCTCACAAAAATAAATAGTCCATACACTCAAATCAAAGAATGAATATAATTTAAGGACTTATCATCAAAGAATAAATCTCGCACTCACAAACGAATTCACATGCATGCACAAAGAACCATAGGCTTGCCCATTATATACATCTCTACTAATTAAGTGTGCTCGAATAGAATCAAATAGGACTTTAACGGGTTGTAATATTGGCTAGGGGACGGGTAGGAGAACTATATAAATGTGACTTACACTTCCCTAAGAAATTTGCACTTTTAGACTTCATCACACATTATTTGTATCTCTTATTTTATTTTTACGCCCTCGCTTCATCATTTGTTTCATAAGTATTTCCCTCATATCAAGAATGTTTCATTTTTTTCAAAGCTATTTTTTTCATTCTCTTTTTTCATGTCACATTCTTTTCTAAGAGGGCATTTACATCACTTTGCAACTATCATTGGTTACCTTTTTCTTTTCACTTAATCATCTCTTTCTTCAAATTTATCAATTAATATCACAGTCTAAATAATTGTGCTCAAGAAAGCAAGGTGCAAGAACTAGGGATTCAACAAAGGAATCAAGGTAAAAATACGGCTTCCAAATAAAAGATTACATGCTCAAAGGGCTAACTAGCGGTACAATATCTAAAAACGCTAAAATTCATAAGTCATATCAAAGAAAGCCTATTATCATCTTCTAAACAGAGAAACACTTTTATTTCGCTTCAATAACATGTAGGGCAAGTTCTAGACTAAAATGCAAAATATGGAATATATGTAAGAAATACTCACCACACATGGCACAAGTATCAATAAAGATGGATCAATTCTACTCTAAGACAGATAGGATCATAGCGAACGACAAAATAAGAATAAGCTATATAGAGAGTCACAACCCTGAGCCTAGATGTTAGAAAGTCTGTTATTTTATTCATTACTTAATCACTCAGAGGAGTGTACTACTCAAGCACATGCCTAAATATGTTAGTATCAAACAAGGCACAAAGGGTTTTTCTTCTCCCTCTTTTACTATTCCAAAAAAATAAAAAATATAATCCTAAAAATAAAAAAAGGTTTACCCGGTTCAAATTATATCCTCTGAAAAAGAACCGATGCACAAAGAAAAACCAAGGGGGATTATTACCAAACTAAAACTAACTAGAACAAAAATAATATTTTTGGATTTTTTATTGGACCTTAGTCCCTCAAGAAAGCTGTCCACAAAATCCATCGTCGGGAAAAGTCCAAATTTTCTATTTTATTTTTCAATTTTCGTTTTTTTTGGGCACAAAAACTAGAGATTTTTATGTACCCAACACTAGAAAAATAGTTAATTCTATGTCCCCGACAATGGCGCAAAAAAATTATTGCGGCCAAACGCACAAGCAAGTATACGCGGTCGTCAAGTAATAAAGTAACTAAAAGTCGGATGTCGAACTCATGAGGACTTGTGATTAATTATTAAATAAATTAGACTATCCCAATTATCTAAACAAGAATTAACCTAGAAGTATTTGATTATAAACTAATTAAAATAAAGAGAAAATAAATAATGAACTTTGAACAAAGGAAGAATAGATTTTTATGTATCAATGTAATGAAAACGATCTAGGGTTATGGGCTATCTAACATTCATATTGTATTCTTCAATTGAATTGACTAATTGTTTTATCTAGTTCATTGGTTGACAAGGTTAATATTGCTCATAAGAATATGTCGAGTTCTTTCTCGCCTATTCAAGATAACATAACGCCTATATGTCTATGGCATTAGAACTAACAAGAACGCATTTATAATTCGTGTACATCAACCAAGCAAGGCAATTAGTTATATGTCTATCTTAACTGCAAATCCGTTCCCCGATACCCAGGTTCAAGAAATTGCTCTACTAAATCCTATGGCAATCTAGAATTCCCACTTTCGAGTTCAATTCTAGATTCATAAATTGCATTCAATTGGTGATCAAGTAATTAAATAATTAAGCGCAAGATTGAGTAAATAAACCAATATCATAAATCAAGAAAGCAAAATCAATATCCGAATAACAATAGTCATGAAAGAACCACAACCCTAGAACGTGAAGTTTAGCTCCACATTGACATGGTAGCCAAACAACAAATCATACAAAGAAACATAAAAAATACTAAGTTTGGTAGAAGAAATATGAAACCCGGCCTCTACGACAGCTCTGTGCTCTCCCCTTGTCAAAAGCTCATCTCAAAAACGTTCTCCCCCTCCAAAATAGGTTTAGGACCCCTTTTATACGAGTTGGGGTTGTATAGGGATGAAATAACATTGTCCCGGATGAAATAGGACTAGTCCCTGCTTCGAGCGTCCAGGGCAGTGCCTCACGTTGGCTATAGTGCAAAATGCAGTAGCGTTTTGCGAATTCAACTCTTTTCTTGCGGCCAACTTCCAACTTTCCTTATAAACAATTTTTTGCTTTCTTCTTTCTTTCCTTTAATCTACAAGCATTATGTCCCTCTCTCTTGTTTTAATTGTTACATTTCACATATTTACTTCACCTCATGCCACGTAGACAAACATCCTAAGTCCTCCATTTTTCTTCAATTCATGTGCTTCTCCAAAATTGTCTCATTCATGTAGATTTTTTTCTATTCTCTTTCCGATTATACTATTGTGCTCTTTTTCTTTTTGCTTAATTTTTGCTTCGAATTTTTCTATTTTCGTACCGCTTTATTCATTTAAATTTAAAATATAATATTAAGTATAAAGGGATATAATTTATAGTCAAAAGATAATTAAAAGTACTAGAATGTGAGGCAACAATGGTTAAGTATATGTATTTTCTGCCAAACATCAGGTCCCGGGGGAATCGGGTGAGTTTCGGATGGTTGATGGATCAAATTTGGACTTAGAACAAAGCCAGAATCTTTTTGCCTTCTGATGCAATCATACCTACAGAATTTGGCTCGTAGGTGCGAGCTCGCAGAAGAGAGCATGGAATGCGCAGATGCGGGCAGGGGGCTGTGAGGTAGTGATCGCTGGTGCGAAAGGATTTTCGCACCTGCGTGATCGCAGATGCATACGAATGGGCACAGAAGCGCAAGCTCCGTGGAGGCGGACTGAGCCTCGCAAATGCGAGCCCAGAAAAGCGTGGGCGGTGAAGGCCTTGGAAAACTGCAGAAGCGGTTGGTTTCTCGCACATGCGAGACCGCAAAAGCGGCTAAGTGAGTCGCATGTACGAAATCCCTGGACAATATACATTTCGAAAGGGTTTCGCGTTTTGCCATTTTTGGACATTTCCAACACGGTTTTGTGGCGATTTGCAGAGGGAATTCACGGAAAAACTTGAGGTAAATCACTTGTGATCATTGTTAGTCAATAATATTGGATTATCATTGAGTATTTCGACTAGATAAAGTGTTTTTGAAGTGAAATTAGAGGATTTGGGCCTAGGGATTTCAAAATAAGAATTTAAGATTTGGAGGTCGAGTTGATGTCGGAATTTGGTAAATTTGGTATGGTTGGACTCATGGTTGAATGTACATTCATATTTTGTAACTTTTGTCGGGTTCCGAGACATGGGCCCCACAGGTGAAATTTGGGTGCAATTTCGGATTTTATTGGAAAATTAGTATTTTCATAGGGAATTAATTCCTATAATTTGTATTGACTGAATCAAATTATTTGTGACTAGATTCGAGGCGTTTGGAGGCTGATTCGCGAGGCTAAGGCATAGCAGAATAAAGAATTATACTGTTTGAGGTAAGTAACAATTCTGAATTTGGTTATGAGGGTATGAAACCCTGAATTATGTGTTATGTGATCGGCTTTGAGGTGACACACATGCTAGATGACGGGCGTGTGGGTGTTCACCTTAGGAATTGTGACTTGGTCAAATTCCATGGAACTATGTAGTTGAATCATCTGTTTATATCTGCACATTCTCCATCTTCAATTATCTATTAAATTGTTGTTTTGTACCCAGTCACAGTTTACTTGTTTATTTTATCTCAGTCTATATTGTTCCTTGTTGATACATTATGTCATTTCTGTTGGGGCTGATTTTCATGATTACCGAGATCCCGAGAGACTGGAGAGATTTATGACTGAGTGAGGCCGAGGTCCTGATTTTGAGATATTGATACTATAGCACGTGTGTTGTCCGTGTAGATCCACATGTTATACTATAGCACGTGAGTTGTCTGTGCAACACGTGAGTTGTCCGTGCGGATCTAGATATTATACTATAGCATGTGAGTTGTCCATCCAGCACGTGAGTTTTCCATGCGGATTATAGCGCTTGGGATGAAGGAGCCCCTCCGGAGTCTGTACATACCCTAGTGAGCCCAGGTACCTACTGAGTGCGAGTGCTGAGCGAGTGGGAGGACTGAGTGACTGTTGCTCTAAGAGGATGTATTGATTTCATTATTATTGTACTACAATTGTGATATTATCATTGTTTTTGAAATTTCTGAGAGAAATTATCTTCTGTTTCAGTCGAACTTGATATAAAATTACTGTATGGGCCTTAATTATTGAACTCGCAAGCATGCCTACTTTCTTATGTTAGAAAATATTGTAATTGGACTTAGATGTGAAGCTCGCCACTACTTTCAGTTCTTTATTTAGTATTGTTACTTGTTGTGCTAGTTGTACTCATACTACACCCTGCACCTCGTGTACAGATCCAGGTACTTTCGGATACAACAACTGATAGATCTTGGAGTGTTATCAGTTGGAGACTATCAAGGTAGCTGCTTGGCGTCCGCTGACCTTGACTTTCTTCCTTTCAGTTATTGTACTGTTCTATATTTTCAGACCGTATTTTTTTTATCAGTAAGACTTTGTTATGATTTAGATGCTTATGTACTCAGTGACGCCAAATTTTTGGAATGTATCTTATGTCAGTAATTTGTGAGATTTTCTATGGAAATTCAAATATTATGTTTTTAAACTTAAAATAAATTGTGACTTATTGAGGTTGTCGGCTTGCCTAGTATTGAGTTAAGCGCCATCACGACAGGTTAGGATTTTTGGGTCGTGACAAGTTGGTATCAGAGCCTAGGTTACATAGGTCTCATGAGTCATGAGCAGGTTTAGTAGAGTCTTGAGGATTTGTACGGAGACGTCTGTACTTATCTTCGAGGGGCTGTAGAACCCTTAGGAAACTTTCACTTTCTTGTATTCTATCATGCGAATTTGTTGATCCGGGAAACTAATTATCTGTTATTCTATTCTCTCACAGATGGTGAAGACACGTACTGCTGGGTCGGACAGTCAGCCACCAGTGCCACCAGTTAGGGACGCGAGAGGCCGGGGCCCTGGTAGAGGTCGAGGTGTAGCTCGTATAGTAGTTGGAGCAGCACCTGTAGCACCACCAGTTGCTCCAGCTCAGGAGCAGATTCCAAGTATAGTTGAGCCGGCGGGGCCAGCTCAGGCACCGGGTGTGCCTATTATAATTCTAGGCTTTCAAGAGGCTTTGGCCTAGATATTGACAGCTTGCACTAGCCTTGCTCAGGTGGTTTTGGCTCAGGCCGCACCAGCCACTTCGCAGGCCGGGAGAGGTACTCATACCCCTGTTGCCTGTACTCCATAGCAGGTAGTGCAGGGACTTCATATACCGGGGGCACTACCAGCCCAGTCAGCCATAGCTGCTCAGGCCCCGGTAGTCCCCATTATGGCTGATGATGAGCATAGGAGACTTGAGAGATTTGGGAGGCTTCGACTACCATCATTTAGCGGTGCTGAGTTAGGGGATGCTTAGGGTATTCTGGATAAGTGCCAGCGGATACTTTGGCCAATGGGTATTCTGGAAACCAGTGGGGTCTCGTTCACTACTTTTCCTTTTTCTAGGGCTGCCTTCAGAAGGTGGGAGACTTATGAGAGGCACAGGCCGGTTAGTGTAGTACCACTTACACGGCAGGAGTTCTCTGTTCTCTTTTTGGAGAAGTTTGTGTCATAGTCTCGCGGGGAGGAGGTGTGTAAATAGTTTGAGCAGCTTCGACATGATGGCATTTCTCTGACCCAGTACGAGATGAGGTTTTCTGAGTTGGCTCGTCACACATTTTGGTTGGTTCCCACTGATAGGGAGAGGATAAGGAGCTTCATTTATGGCCTCACGTATTATCTGCGGTTGCTTATGACTAGGGAGAGGGTATCTGGTTCCACTTTTGATGAGGTGGTTGACATTACCCGACAGATAGAGGTGGTCTGTAGCTAGGAGTGTGGTGAGAGGGAGGTCAAGAGGCCTCAAGGTTTGAGAGGTTTCGGTAGGGTAACTTCTGGGGGACAGTCCTACCACAGCTGGGTTCGTCCTTATAGGCCCGCTCAGATAACTCGTCCATCTCATCGTGGTGCATCAGCTAGCCACAGTTCTTACAGTTATCACTCAGGCTAGTCTTCATTCAGTGCACTACCAGTGCAGAGTTCTCACCATGCCTCGTCTGCTCAGGCTTCCACAGGTAATAACTCGGGTCATCAGGAGCATCAGTTTTGTCATAGGAGGGTTTATTTCGTGTACGGAGACTTTGATCATATCAAGAGAGATTTCCCTAGGTTGTTGAGTGGGGCTCCACATCAGAGTTCTCGGTCGATGGCACTAGCACCAGGAGTTACACCACCTACCCAGCCAACTCGAGGTGGGGCTCAGTCAGCTAGGGGTCGCCCAAGAGAGAGAGGCCGATCAGGTGGCGGTTAGGCCCGATTCTATGCTTTTCCTGCCTACTAGATGTCGTTGCTTCAGATGTAGTGATCATAAGTATTGTCTCAGTGTGCCACAGGGAAGCTTCTATATTATTTGACCCTAGTTCCACTTATTCGTCTGTATCATCGTACTTTACTCATTATCTGGAAATGCCCCGTGAGCCCTTAGTTTCACATGATCGTGTATCTACGTCGGTGGGCAATACTATTTTTGTAGACCGTGTGTATCGGTCGTGTGTGGTAACTATTGGGGGACTGGAGACTAAATTTGATATTTTATTGCTCAGTATGGTTTATGTCGATGCAATCATGGGTATGGATTGGTTATCTCCATGTCATGCTATTCTGGACTGCCATGCAAAAACCATGATGTTGGCGATGTTGCCGAAGGTCGAATGGCGAGGTTTTCTAGATTATGTTCCCAACAGGGTAATTTCTTATTTGAAGGCCCAACGTATGGTTGGGAAGGGGTGTTTGTCATATTTGGCCTTTTTGAGAGATGTTGGTGCAGATACTCCTACTATTGATCCAGTACTGGTAGTGCAAGACTTTCCGAATGTATTTCCTGCAGACCTACCGAGTATGCCACCTGACAGGGATATTGATTTCGGTATTGACTTGGTGCCAGGCACTCAGCCCATTTCTATTCCTCCGTATCGTATGGCACCAACTGAATTGAAAGAATTGAAAACGCAACTTCAGAAAGTTCTTGATAAGGGGTTTATTAGGCCTAGTGTGTCGCCTTGGGGTGCCCCGGTTCTATTTGTGCAAAATAAAGATGGTACTATGCATATGTGCATCGACTACAGACAGTTAAACAAAGTTACAATCAAGAATAAGTATCATTTGCCGCGTATTGATGTTTCATTTGACCAGGTTTAGGGAGCGAGGGTTCTCCAAAATTGATTTGAGATCCGGGTATCACCAGTTGAAAATTCGGTATTCGGATATTCTAAAGACGGCAGTCATGACTCGTTGTGGTCACTATGAATTTCTCGTGATGTCTTTTGAGCTGACCAACGCCCCAGCAACATTTATGCACTTGATGAATGGTGTATTCCAGCCATATCTTGATTCATTTATCGTAGTATTTATTGATGATATCTTGGTGTACTCGCGTAGCCATAAGGAGCATGCACAACACTTAGGTATTGTATAACAAATACTGGGAGAGGAGAGACTTTATGCTAAATTCTCTAAGTGTGAGTTCTAGATTAGTTCAGTGGCATTCTTAGGACACATAGTGTCCAGTGAAGGGATTAAGGTGGATTCGAATAAAATATAGGTAGTTTAGAGTTGGCCCAGGCCATCTTTAACTACTGAGATTCGAAGTTTTCTCGGCTTGGCCAGCTATTATCGTTGCTTCGTGGAGGGTTTTCGTCTATTGCATCGCCTTTGATTAAATTGACCCAGAAATATGCTCCATTCAAGTGGTTAGATGAGTGTGAAGAGAGCTTTTAGAAGCTCAAGACTACCTTGACCACAACTCCAGTTCTAGTTTTTCCTTCAGCTTCAGGCTCTTATACATTGTATTGTGATGCTTCTCGGATTGGTATTGGGTGTGTCTTAATGCAGGACGGTATAGTGATTACTTTTACTTCATGCTAGTTGAAGTCACATGAAAAGAACTGCCTTGCCCATGATTTAGAATTAGCAGCCACTTTTCATGCATTGAAGATTTTGAGGCATTATCTCTATAGTGTGTCTTGTGAGGTATTTACAGATCATCGGAGTCTTCATCACTTATTCAAATATAAGGATCTAACTTTAAGGCAACAAAGATGGTTGGAGCTGCTAAAGGACTATGATATCGCTATTTTGTATCATTCCGGGAAGGCCAATGTGGTGGCCGGTGCCTTGAGTAGAAACGCGGTGCGTATGGGTAGCCTTGCATTCATTCCTGTTGACGAAAGGCCTCTTCCAGTTGATGTTCATGCTTTGGCTAATCAGTTCGTGAGATTAGATGTTTCGGAGCCCAGTCGGGTTTTAGCTTGTGTGGTTTCTCGATCTTCTTTATATGACTGCATCAGAGAGCGCCAGTATGATGATCTCTATTTGCTTGTTCTAAAGGACACAATTTATCACGGTGATGCCAAAGATGTTACTATTGGGGATGATGGGGTATTGAGTATGCAGGCTCGGATTTGTGTGCCTAATGTGGATAGGCTGCATGAATTGATTCTTGAAGAAGCCCATAGTTTGCGGTATTCCATTCATCCGAGTGCCGCTAAGATGTACCAAGACTTGAGGCAGCACAATTGGTGGAGAAAATGAAGAAAGATATAGTTGGGTTTGTAGCTCGGTATCTAAATTGTCAACAGGTGAAGTACGGGCATCAGAGACCGGGCGGATTACTTCAAAGACTTGAAATTCCGGAGTGGAAGTGGGAGCGTATTACCATGGACTTCGTAGTTGGACTCCCATATACTTTGAGGAAGTTTGATGTTGTTTGGGTGATTGTAGATCGGTTGACCATGTCTGCACATTTTATTCCAGTCGGTACTACTTATTCTTCGCAGCGATTGGCTGCGATATATATATATATATACACACACACACATTAGATAGTTCGCCTTCACGGTGTGCCAGTGTAAATCATTTCAGATCGGGGTACGCAGTTTATGTCACATATTTGGAGAGCAGTGCAACGAGAATTAGGTACACAGGTTCAGTTGAGTACAACATTTCACCCTTAGATGGACGGACAGTCCGAGTGCACTATTCATATATTGGAGGATATGCTACGCACTTGTGTCATAGATTTTGGGGGTTCTTGGGATCAGTTTCTTCCACTTGTAGAGTTTTCCTATAATAACAACTACCAATCGAGCATTCAGGTGGCTCCATATGAGGCTTTATATGGGAGACTGTGGCGGTCTCCGGTGGGTTGGTTTGAGCCGAGTGAGGCTAGGCTATTGGGTACAAATTTGGTTCAGGATGCTTTGGAGAAGTTTAAATTGATTCAGGAGCGCTCTGCACGACACAGTTTAGACAGAAGAGTTATGCCGACAGGAAGGTCTGTGGCATTGCTTACATGGTTGGAGAGAAGGTTCTTCTCAAGGTTTCACTCACGAAGGGTGTGTTGAGGTTCAGGATGAAGGGAAAGTTGAGTCCATGGTATATTGGGCCTTTTGAAATACTTAAGAAGATTGGAGATGTGGCTTATGCACTTGCATTGCCGTCTAGTATATCGGGTGTTCATCCAGTGTTTCATGTATCTATGCTCCGGAAGTATGTCGGGGATCTGTCTCATGTTTTGGATTTCAGCATAGTATAGTTGGATAGTAATTTTACTTATGAAGTGGAGCCGGTAGCCATTTTAGACCGCCAGGTTCGAAAGTTGTGATCAAAGAACCTCCTCGTTGTCTCAAAAGTAAATATACAGGGAGAACTCCGGAGGAACCGCCTCGTAGTCTCAAACGCAAACACACAGCTCAAACCGATAAATACAACAGTTAACAGCAAGATTTCTGCAGTTATACTGATAAAGAATAAGGAAAAGCAGGAAAACAACTAGGCATGCTTCACAGAGTTCAAGTAAGCAGTTAAACACATAGACATGCGATATTAGACCAAACAGGATAACTACACATATTGGAATAGCTCAATTAAGAATGAAAACAGACTAATACTCATTTAAACGGTATAACTCAGATTCAAGAAAAAACAGGTTACTACTCAGTAAAATAAATCGGGTTTTACAACAAATAGCCGGTGTACGTACTCATCACCTCACGTAAACGGCACTCACATATCACAACAGTACCAAATCCTAAGGGGATTTCCCCCACACAAGGTTAGTCAAGCCACTTACCTCGAACCCAGCTCAATCAATCGGTAACAATGCCTTTTCCACGAATATCCGACTCCGAATGGCCCAAATCTAGCCATAAACAATTACATATCATAAAGACAACTATAATAGACTAATATAATTAATGAAATCAAGACTTTAACAAAAAATCTGAATTTCGTCCTAAACACTCGACCTAGGCCCACATCTCGAAATCGGGTAAAAATCACAAAATACGAAAGCCCATTCGCTCACTAGTCCAACCATACCAAATTACCAAAATACGACACCAAATGGCCACTCAATTCCTCAAATTAACTCACCAAATCCCTAACCTCCAACTCCCAATTTCGACCTTAAATACACCCTAACTAGGTGAGAACATAAATGGGGAAGAAAGATTATTGATAAAAAATAAGCACAAGGGACTTACCTCAAGCAATCTCTCAAAAATACTCTAAAATATCACCTTAAACCGAGTTTGCAAAGTCCAAAATGACAAAAATCACGAAGCCCTTCGGTGTTAAGCACTGTCCAGGCATTTCCGCACCTGCGGAGCTTGGGCTCGCACCTACGCGTGCACTTGTGAGGAGAATGAGCTCTTATGCGCAAACCACTTATTCCCCTCTGCCTTCGCACCTGCGATGAAGGGACCGCACCTGCGTGTGCGCACCTGCGGACTCCTGTCCACTTCTGTGGTCTCACTTCGCACCTGCGGACAGCCTTGCGCATCTGCGGGCATCGCAAATGCGACCTTTTCCATGCACCTGCGACCCCTGACCAATCCACCCAACTCCGCTTCTGCGCCATATTGCTCGCACCTGCTGGCTCGCACCTGCGGTCAGCCTTGCGCATGTGCGATTACACCAGAATCAACCCAACACCAGAAAATCTCCTAAGTGCAAAAATGATCCGTTAACCATCCGAAAATCACCCGAGGCCCCCGTGACCTCAACCAAATATATCAACCAGTCCTAAAACATCACATGAACTTAGTCGGGCCTTTCAGTCACATCAAACAACCCTAAAAACACAAATTACACATCTATTCAAGCCTAATGAACTTCAAAGTTTCAAACTTCTACATCTGACGCCGAAACCTATCAAATCAAGTCCGATTGACTTCAAATTTTGCACACAAGTCATATTCAACATTACGGACCTACACAACTTCCGGAATCAGAATCCGACCCCGATATCAAAACGTCCACTTTCGGTCAAAAATCTCCAAAATTTTGACTTTCTCCATTTCAAGCCTAAATCAGCTACAGACTTCAAATACACAGTCCGGACACACTCCTAAGTCCAAAATCATCCAACGGAGCTAACAGAATCGAAGGAACTCCATACCGAAGTCATCTTCACACAGTTCCGACTACGGTCAAAATCCTAATACTTAAACATCCGTTTTAGGGATTAAGTGTCCTAAAATACTCCGACACCTAAAACAAAACCTCACGGCGGTCACATAAGAAGAAAACAATACTGGGGAAAGTAGAAAATAGGGGATCGGGGCAATCACTCTTAAAACAAACGGCCGGGTCGTTACAGCCTCCCCCTCTTAAAATAATTGTTCATCCTCGAACGAGCATAAAGACATACGTGAAGTGGTGAAAAGATGAGGATAACGGTTACGCATATCCCGCTCGGTTTCCCAAGTCACCTCCTTGACCGGATGACCCCTCCACTGAACCTTCGCAGAAGCAATATTCTTTGACCTCAGCTTTCGAACCTGCCTGTCCAAAATAGCCACTGGCTCCTCAACATAAGATAGATCCTTGTCCAACTGGACTGAGCTGAAATCCAACACATGAGCCGGATCGCCGTGATACTTCCGGAGCATAGAAACATGGAACACTGGATGGACCCCTGCAAGATTGGGAAGCAAGGCAAGCTCATAAGCAACCTCCCCAACACGTCGCAACACCACAAAAGGACCAATGAACCTTAGGCTCAGCTTGCCCTTCTTTCTGAACCTCATAACGCCCTTCATAGGTGAAACCCGGAGCAAGACCCGCTCTCCAACCATGAATGCAACATCGCAAACCTTCCTTTCCGCATAACTCTTCTGTCTAGACTGGGCTGTGCGAAGTCAATCCTGAATCACCTTCACCTTATCCAAGGCATCCCGAACTAAGTCTGTACCCAAAAGCCTAGCCTCACCCGGCTCAAACCAACCTACTGGAGACCGCACTGCCTCTTATATAAGGCCTCATACGGTGCCATCTGAATGTTCGACTAATAACTATTATTGTAAGCAAACTTCGCATTTGGCAAGAGTTGGTCCCAAGCACCCCAAAAATCTATCACACAAGCATGGAGCATATCTTCTAGTATCTGAATAGTGCGCTCAGATTGTCCATCCATTTGAGGCTGAAATGTTGTGCTAAACTCAACCCAAGTATCCAACTCCCGCTGTACAGCCCTCCAGAACCGTGATGTAAACTGCGTACCCCGGTCAGAGATGATAGATACCGGTACGCCATGAAGCCTGACAATCTCGCGGATATAAAATCGAGCCAACTGCTCAGAAGAATAGGTAGTCATCATAGGAATGAAATGAGTTGACTTGGTCAGCCTATCCATAATCACCCAAACTGCATCAAACTTTCGCTGAGTCCGTGGAAGCCCAACAACGAAATCCATATTGATCCGCTCCCATTTCCACTCCGGAATCTCTATCTTCTGAAGCAATCAGCCTAGCCGCTGATGCTCATACGTTACCTGCTAGCAATTCAGACACCGAGCTATATATTCGACTATGTTCTTCTTCATTCTACTCCTCCAGTAATGCTGGCTCAAGTCCTGATACATCTTCACGGCACCCGGATGAATGGAGTACCGCGAACTCTGAGCCTACTAGAGAATCAACTCATGCAACCCCTCCACATTGGGCACACATAGCCTGCCATGCATCCTCAATGCACCATCATCTCCAATAATGACCTCCTTAGCATCATCGTGCTGAACCCTATCCTTAAGGACAAGCAGATGGGGGTCATCATACTGACGCTCCCTGATACGATCATAAAGAGAAGACCGAGAGACCACATAAGCCAATACTCGACTCGGCTCAGAAATGTCTAATCTAACAAACTGGTTGGCTAAGGCCTGAACATCCAACGCCAATGGCCTCTCTGCTGTTGGTAGATATGCTAAGCTTCCCAAACTCTCCGCCCGGCGACTCAAAGCATCGGTCACCACATTGGCCTTCCCGGGATGGTACAAAATGGTGATATCATAATCCTTAAGTAACTCCAACCACCTCTGCTGACACAAGTTAAGATCCTTTTGCCTGAATAGATGCTGCAAACTCCGGTGATCGGTGTAAATCACACAACGAAAACCGTACAAATAGTGTCATCAAATCTTCAAGGTATGAAAAATAGCTGCTAACTCAAGGTCGTGGACATGATAGTTCTTTTCATGCACCTTCAGTTGTCTAGACGCGTAGGTAATCACCCTACCATCCTGCATCAACACCGCACCGAGACTTATCCGTGATGCATTATAATATACAGTATAATACCTCGAATCTGTAGGCAATATCAATACTGGGGCTGTAGTCAAAGCTGTTTTGAGCTTCTGAAAGCTCTCCTCACACTCCGTTATCCACCTGAATAGAGCACCCTTCGTGGTCAGCCTGGTCATAAGTGCTTCAATAGATGAGAATCCCTCTACAAAATGACGGTAATACCCCGCCAAACCAAGAAAACTCCGGATCTCTGTAGCTAATGACGGTCTAGGCCAACTCTGCACTGCTTCCACCTTCTTCGGATCCACCTGGATCCCATCACTCGATACTACATGACCCAAGAAAGCCACTGAGGCTAGCCAGAACTCCCACTTAGAAAATTTTGCATATAACTAATTTTCTCTCAGGGCCTGAAGCATAGTCATCAGGTGCTACTCATGATCCTCCCGAGTTCGGGAGTACACCAGAATGTCGTCAATAAACACAATGACGAATATGTCAAGATAAGGCTAGAACACACTGTGCATCAAGTGAATAAAAGATGTTGGGGCATTGGTCAGCCCAAATGACATCACAAGGAACTCGTAGTGACCATACTGCGTCCTGAAAGTAGTCTTCGGGATATCTGGCTCCCGAATCTTCAACTGATGATAGCCGGAACGTAAATCAATCTTGGAAAACACCCTATAACTGATCAAATAAGTCATTAATACGAGGCAATAGATACATGTTCTTCATTGTGACTTTGTTCAACTAGAGGTAATCAATACACATCCGCATAGAACCATCATTCTTCTTCACAAATAAGATAGGAGCACCCCAAGGTGACACACTGGGCCGAATGAAGCCCTTATCAAGCAACTCTTGTAACTGCTCCTTCAACTCCTTCAATTCAGGAGGAGCCATACGATATGGAGGAATAGAGATGGGTTGAGTGCCCGAGAACAAATAAATACCAAAATCAATATCTCTGTGAGGCGTCATGCCCGGAAGATCAGCTGGAAACACATCTGGGAAGTCCCTCGTTACTGGAACTGACTCAACTATTGGGCTATCAATACTGACATCTCTCACATAAGCTAGATACACATCACACCCCTTCAACCATTCATTGAGCTTTAAGAAATGAAATAACTCTACTGAGAGTATACTCTAAGGTACCTCTCCACTCTAATCGCGGTAAACCTGGCATAGCCAGCATCACGATCTTAGCGTGACAATCACGAATATCATAACGGGGCGACAACCAGTCCATGCCCAAGATAACATCAAAGTCTACCATGATGAGTAATAATAAATTAGCTCTGGTCTCAAAACCACTAAGAGCAATCAAACACAACCGATACACACGGTCCACAATAAGAGAATCTCCCACAGGAGTAGACACACAAACATGGAAACTCCAAGAATCCTGAGATTCTCCCAAATACAGGGCAAAATAAGAGGACACATAGGAAGATGTAGAGTCTGGGTCAAATAATACTGACGCATCTCTATGACAGACCGGAACAATACCTGTAATGACATAGTCAGAAGAAACTGCCTCTGTACGAGCCAGAATAACATAATATCTGGCATGGACTCACCCCTCTAGGGCGACCTCGACCTCCCCAACCTCCACCTCGAGCTGGCTGAGTAGGTGGGGCGGTAGCTGGTGCTGGAATCATAGCTTGAGGACCCGATACAGTACGTGGTGACTGAGAAGTCTGTGGAGGTGTACCCCTTCTAAATCTGGGGCAATCCCTCACTATATGGAGAGTGTCGCCACACTCAAAACAAGCCCTCGGAGAGCATGAATGTTGTGACTAGCTCGGGCCAGGTCTGCTGGACTGGCCATTAAAAGCACCCCGAGCAGGAGGCACACTAGATAATGGCGGTACATAATAAGGCTCCTGGAGCCTAGAAGGGACCGGTATACCACTGGCGGCTGGAAGAGCTGAATGAACGGGGCGACTCACATAACCCCTACTATGTCAAACTGCAGTTGGGGCACGAGTACCGATGTAAGTTCCAGACTCTCAAGACCTCTTGGCCTCCCTCTTCTCTCTATCCCGGTCAAGCATGCCCTCCAATCTCCTTGCAATACTCACAACCTGCAGATAAGAAATATCCATCTCCAACTCCCTAGCCATACTAATCCGGATACTGGGGTGGAGTCCCTCAATAAACTGTCAAACCCTCTCTCGAACTGTGGTAACCAAGGCCGGTGCATGTCGGGCCAAATCACTGAAGCGGACTGCATACTCTGACACAGTCATAGCACCCTGGCGTAGCTGCTCAAACTCCGCGTGCCATGAGTCCCTGAGGGACATACTCTCTCAAAAACATGTCCGAGAACTGAGTCCACGTAAGTGAAGCTGCCTCATCTGGACTACTCAAATCATAAGCACGCCACTACTGATAGGTTGCTTCTCTAAGCTGGAAGGTGGTGAAAGAAACCCCACTCATCTCCGCTACACCCATAGTATAGAGAATATGATGACACTCCTCCAAATATCTCTGAGCATCATCCGTAGCCAATCCACTGAAGGTAGGTGGGTGGTACTTCTTGTACCTCTCAAGTATGATTTTCTCTACCTCAGAAATAGCTGTCCTAGTCTCGTGCTGAACTGGAGCTACCGGTTGCATCGGTATAATCTCTGGAACCTGATCGGCTTGAACCCACTTCTCTGGAGTATCGGCAACGGGAGTCTATGCTCCTCCCCGGCTTCAGATATGGCAAGAGAAAGTGGAATCAATCCAGCCTTAGCTAAGGTGCTGAACATGCTCAGAAACTAGGCTAGAGTCTTCTTGAGAGCTGGTAGAGCAATAGGCACCTCAGATGCCTGCCCTCTAGTTGGAGCAACTGGGGGATCCTCTTTCGCAGCGCGCTGGGGTGCTCTGGCTGCACCGCGTGGTCGTCCTCAGCCTCTACCCCGGCCCCGTCCTCTAGCGTCCCTAGTAGGGGGCGCAGGTGCTTGGTCATCAGTTCCTCCGGTACTGGTCCTCACTATCTGTGAGAAAGAATAGAATACAGAAGTTTAGAATTTTTGATGTCAACAAATTTTGCACGACAAGGTATCAAAGAAGTATAGTTTTTCCTAACAGTTCCATAACCTCCCAAAGATAAGTACAGACGTCTCCGTACCGATCTGAGAGACTCTAATAAACCGGTTTGTGACTCACGACACCTATGAACCTATAACTCTGATACCAACTTGTCATGATCCAAACTCCCTCGGTATAACATCGCGACGACACCTAGTCTCTACGACTAGGTAAGCCTAACGAATTTGCGGAAATAACAATACGAAAGTAAAACTTGGCAACTAACAGCAGTGGGTAACTGAATAACTAGTAATAATACCGCTCAGCATGTACAATAATCAATACATTATAATACACAATCTTCCCAAAACCCGGAACATAATATGTCACAAGCTACAGAAGGAAAATAGTATCTCTATACATGAGAGTCTAACAAAAGAAGTATGGAAGGTAAATGACATAGGAGAGAATATAGGGGGACTCCGAGGTCTGCGGACGTGGCAGATGTACCTTGAAGTCTCTGTACAGCAGCAAACACTCTCAGCTAATAGCGGGACTGATAAGAAGTACCTGGATCTGTACACAATAATATGTGCATAAGAGTAGCATGAGTACACCACAACGGTACATAGTAAGTGCCAAGCCTAACCTTGGTCGAGTAGTGACGAGGTCAGGTCATGCCCATTGGCATATAACAATTAAAGAAGGACAATATATAGTATAATGAGAGACTAGAATTTAGCAAAAGGAACATAGCAAGGCAACAATACAACACACAGGGGTAAACATCAGGGGATCTCCCGAGATACCATCTCGTAGTCCCAAAATAAATATACAGGGAGAACTCCTGAGGTACCGCCTCGTAGTCTCAAAAGTAAATATGCAGGGAGAACTGCTGAGGAACCGCCTCGTAGTCTCAAAAGTAAATGTGCATGGAGAACTCCCGAGGAACCGCCTCGTAGTCTCAAAAGTAAATATGCAGGGAGAACTTCCGAAGAACCGCCTCGTAGTCTCAAATGTAAACACACAGCTCAAAATGATAAATACAACAGTTAACAGTAAGATTTCTACAGTTATACTGATAAAGAACAAAAAAATAGTAAAACAACTAGGCATACTTCACAGAGTTCGAGTAAGCAGTGAAAGCACGTAGACATGCGTTATTAGACTAAACAGGAGAGCTACACATATTGGAATAACTCAATTATGAATGAAAACAGACTAATACTCATTTAAATTGTATAACTCAAATTAAAGGAAAAACAGGTTACTACTCAGTAAAATAAATCAGGTTTTACAACAAATAGCCCGTGTACATACTCGTCACCTCACGTACACGGCGCTCACATATCACAGTAGTACAAAATCCTAAGAGGATTTCCCCCACACAAGGTTAGGCAATTCACTTACCTCAAACAAAGCTCAATCAATTGGTAACAATGCCTTTTCCACGAATATCCGACTCCGAATGGCCCAAATCTAGCCAAAAAAATTTCATATCATAAATACAACTATAATAGACTAATCTAATTAATGAAATCAAGACTTTAACAAAATTTCGAAATCCGTCCTAAAAAGTCAACTCGGGCTCACGTCTCGGAATCGGGCAAAAATCACAAAATCCGAAATCCCATTCACACACGATTCCAACCATACCAAATTTACAAAAATCCGACACCAAATCTGCACTAAATTTCTCAAATCAGCTCACCAAATCCCTAACCTCCAACTCCCAATTTCCACATTAAATACACCCTAAATAGGTGGGAAAATAAATGGGGAAGCAAGATTATTGATCCAAAATAAGCACAAGGGACTTACCTCTAGAAATCTCTCGAAAATGCTCTAACAAATCGCCCTAAACCTAGTTTGCAAAGTCCAAAATGACAAAAATCACGAAGCCCTTCGGTTTTAAACACTGCCCAGGCATTTCCGCACCTGCGGAGCCTGGGCTCGCACCTGCACGTGCGATTGTGCGGAGAATGAGCACTTCTGCACAAACCACTTATTCCCCTCTACCTCCGCACCTGCAATGAAGGGGCCGCACCTGCGTGTGCGCGCCTGCCGAATCCTGTCCGCTTCTACGGTCTCACTTCGCACCTGCGACCTTTTCCTTGCACCTGCGACACCAGACCAATCCACCCAACTCTGCTTCTATGCCATATTGCTCGCACATTCGGTCAGCCTTGCACAGGTGCGATTACACCATAACCAGCCCAGCACCAGAAAATCTCCTAAGTCCAAAAATGATTCGTTAACCATCCGAAACTCACCCGAGGCCCCTGGGACCTCAACCAAATATATCCACCTGTCCTAAAATATCACACGAACTTAGTCGTGCCTTTAAATCACATCAAACAACACTAAAAACATGAAATACACATAGATTCAAGCCTAATGAACTTCAAAGTTTCAAACTTCTACATCCAACGCCGAAACCTACCAAATCAAGTCTGATTGACCTCAAATTTTGCACACAAGTCATATTTAATATTACGGACCTAATCCAACTTCCAAAATCGGAATCCAACCCCGATATCAAAAATCCCACTTCCAATCAAAAATCTCCAAAAATTTGGCTTTCGCCATTTCAAGGCTAAATCAACTACATACCTCAAATTCACAGTCCGGACACACTCCTAAGTCCAAAATCATCTACCGAAGCTAACATAACCTACGAAAATCCATTCCGGAGTCGTCTTCATACAATTCTGACTACGGTCAAAATCCTAAGACTTAAACTTTCGATTTAGGGGCTAAGTGTCCCAAAACACTCTGAAACCAAAAACAAAACCTCCCAGTAGCCACATAAGTGGAAAAAGATATAGGGGAAAACAGAAAATAGAGGATCGGGGATATTACTCTCAAAACGACCGACCGGGTCGTTACACGGACTGAGCCTCGCAAATTCGAGCCCGTAGAAGCGGCTTCAGGGATGCAGAAAAGGGGACAGTGTAGGCCATGGCAAACCGCAGAAGTGGTTGGTTTCTCGTACCTGCAAGACCGGAGAAGCGACTAAGTGATTCGCAGGTGCGGAACCCTTGGACAATATACATTTCGAAGGGGTTAAGAGTTTTGCCATTTTTGGACATTTCCAATGCGGTTTAGGGGCGATTTTGAGAGGGCATTCACGGGAAAACTTGAGTTAAGTCACTTGTGATCATTGTTAGTCAATTATATTGGATTATAATTGAATATTTCGAATAGATTACGTGTTTGTGAGGTGAAATTAGAGGATTTGGGCCTAGGGATGTCAAAATAAGAATTTAAGATTTGGAGGTCGAGTTGATATCGGAATTCGGTAAATTTTGTATGGTTAGACTCGTGGTTAAACGAGCGTTCATATTTTGTAACTTTTGTCGGGTTCTAAGACGTGGCCCCCATAGGCAATATTTGGGTACAATTTTGGATTTTGTTGGAAAATTAGTATTTTCATAGGGAATTAATTCCAATTATTGGTATTGACTGAATCGAATTATTTGTGACTAGATTCGAGGCGTTTGGAGGCCGATTCGTGAGGCAAAGGAATAGCAAAATAAAGAATTACACGGTTTGAGGTAAGCAACAGTTCTAAATTTGGTTCTAAGGGTATGAAACCCTGGATTATGTGTTATGTGATCGGTTTTGAGGTGACGCACATGCTAGGTGATGAGCGTATGGGTGCGCACCGTAGAAATTGTGACTTGGTCAAATTTTATGGAATTGTGTAGTTGAATAATCTGTTGTTATCTATACATTCTCCATGTAGTAGAGAAATTGAACCACAAACCATGTTAGAAATCATGTTCAGATTATGTGTTGGCACTGTAGGGACCCACAAAGGTCGTGTACATGTTGAATTATCTGCTAAATTGTTGTTTTGTACTCAGTCACAATTGACTTGTGTATTTTATCTCAGTCTCTATTGTTCCTTGTTGATACATTATGTCATTTCTGTTAGGGCTGATTTTCTTGATTACTAAGAGCCCGGGAGACTATGAAAATTTATGACTGAGTGAGGCCGAGGGCCTGATTGTGAGATATTAATACTATAGCATGTGAGTTGTCCGTGCGGATCTAGATATTTTACTATAGCACGTGAGTTGTCCGTACATCACGTGAGTTGTCTGTGCAGATTATAGCGCTTGGGCTGAAGGAGCCCCTCTGGAGTCTGTACATACAACTAGTGAGTGTAGGTACCTACTGAGTGCGAGTGCCGAGTGCTGAGCGAGTGGGAGGACTCAGTGACTGTTTCTCTGAGAGGATGCATTGCTTTCATTATTGTTGTACTACAGTAGTCATATATCATTATTTTGGAAATTTCTGAGAGATATTATCTTCTGTTTTAGTCGAACTTGATATGAAATTATTGTTTGGGCCTTATTTGTTGAACTTGCAAGCATGACTACTTTCTTATGTTGGAAATTACTGTAATTGGACTTAGTTGTAAAGCTCGTCACTACTTTCAGTTCTTTATTTAGTATTGTTACTTGCTGAGTTGGTTGTACTCATACTACACCCTGCACCTCGTGTGCAGATGCAGGTAATTACGGATACGACAACTGATAGATCTAAGAGTGTTATCAGTTGGAGACTATCAAGGTAGCTGCTTGCCGTCCACTGACCTTGACTCTCTTCCTTTCAGTTATTGTACTGTTCTGTATTTTTAGACAGTATTTTTTTTATCAGTCAGACTTTGTTATTATTTAGATGCTCATGTACTCAGTGACACCAGATTTTGGGATTGTATCTTATGTTAGTAATTTGTGAGATTTTCTATGGAAATTCAAATATTATGTTTTTAAACTTAAAAGAAATTGTGGCTTTTTGAGGTTGTCGGCTTTCCTAGTATTTAGATAGGCGCCATCACGACAGGTTAGGATTTTTGGGTCGTGACAATTATGTGTGTTGTGCATTGAGGACAATGAATAGTTTTAAGTGTGGGGGTGAGGAGATTGTCTGGGTGACGTTCTATGCTATTTTAGTTGTGTTAGTTTAATTAATAACGTTTTTTAGGAAAAACAAATTGGACTTTTCCCAACGATGGATCTCCTAGAAAGTTTTCTTGAGGGATTTAAGTCTAAACAAAAAATTAGAAAATAGAAAAATATAAAAACATGTCTTTTTTAATTTTTCTTAGCTAGTAATAATCCCCCTCGGTTTTTCTTCGTGCCTTGGTCCTTTTTCATGAGATGTAATTTGAACCGGGTAGTAGTTTTTATTTTTTTTACTTTTAGAGTAGTATGTAGGAAATAATGGAGAATAAATGATATGATTCACACCTTTTGACTTGTTTGATGGTTGCATACTTATGTTCTGGCATGTGTTTCACCTTCCCTTAGCTTTAAATATATGATGATGCCTTGTTAAAAAATGAATAGCATGTGGTATGACTCCTATGTCTCGGTTGCTTGACTTGTGTTTACTTTGTGCTTTATGCTTAATATATCTCTTGGCTTTGTGAATACTTATTTGATTGAGAGTCCGAATGGGACCATCCTTAGGGAGTCATGTGCCATGTCTGAAGTGAGTTCTTTGCATAGTCCATGTTATTGCATTCGAGTCTAGAACTTGCCCGAAATGTGAATTGAATCAAAATCCTAAGTGTTGCTCGGTTTGAAAAGTGATGTTAGGCTTTCTTTGATCTTTTTGAGTTTTGTTGCCTATCACAAATTTTAACGACCCGGCCGGTCGTTTTGAATATTTTAATCCCGTTCCCCCATTTACTGCTCAATTTATACGTTATAGTTATTTTATGACTTACTTGGTTAGTTGGTTCAGGTCCAGAAAGAATTCAGAGTGAAATGAGACACTTAGCCTTATAATTGAAACTTTTAGGTTAGAAAAGTGACCAGATGTGGACTTATGTGCAAACGACCTCGGATTTGAATTTGATGATTCCAATAGCTCCGTATGGTGATTTTGGACTTAGGAGCATGTACAGAAAATTATTTGGAGGTCCGTATTGGAATTTGGTTTGAAATGGCGAAAGTTGAATTTTTGGGAGGTTTGACCGGGCGTTGACTTTTTGATATCGGGGTCGGAATTTGATTCTGAAAATTGGAATTTGATTTGATAGGTTTCGGCGTCGTTTGTGGAAACTTGAAATTTTAAAGTTTATTAGGCTTGAATTGGGGTATGATTTTGGTTTTAGCGTTGTTTGAGGTGATTTAAGGGTTAGATTAAGCTCGCATGATGTTATGGGACTTGACGGTATGTTTGGTTGAGGTCCCGAGGGCCTCGGGTGAGTTTCGAATGGTTAACGGATTAATTTTGGACTTGGCATTCCAGCTGAAGAATGCTGGTTTTCTGTCGCTTGTTTCCTTCTACGTGATCGCATGAAAATGTCTGCGATCGTGTAGGCTTGATGAGGCAGTGTTGATTTTGTTCTTCATGATCACGTGAGGTCAACTGCGATCGCATAGGTTGGGCTAGTCTGTGCTACGCGAATGCGTGGGAGAGGCCGTGTTCGCATAAGGGAACTTGAGAGGAAGATGGGCCACACGTTTGCTCTATGCGATCGCGGGAAGAGGGATGTGATCGTGTAGAGCTGGGATCTTGTGCACCGCAATCGCGTAAAGACAACCGCGATCGCGTGAAGACAACCGCGATCAAGTAGGGTCTTTTTTGGGCAGTGGAAAATTGTGATTCGCGATCGCGTGTGTTTGTCCGCGATAGCATAGAGCAAATGTCTGGGCAGAGAGTTTAAGTTCTGAAAATGGGACTTCGCCCCATTTTCCATTTTTGACGGATTGGAGCTCGGGAAGAGGCAATATTTGGGAGATTTTCGGAGGAAACAACGGGGTAAGTGTTCTTAACTCAATATTGGCTAAATTACTCGAATCCATGGTTGTTTTTATCATTTATTGGGTGAATCAAGTTGGAAAATTTAGAAAACCCTCTTGGTTTAAATTGAAGATTTGAGGGTCGAGTTGAGGTCAGATTTTGGTAAAATTGGTATGGTTAGACTCGTGGTTGAATGGGCTTTCGGATTTTGTAACTTTTGTCGGGTTCCGAGATGTGGGCCCCACAGGCGATATTTGAGCTAAATTTCGAATTTTTATGAAAAAATATATTTTCTTACGGAATTAATTCCAATAAATTCTATTGACTGAAACAAATTATTTGTGACTAGATTCGAGGCATTCGGAGGCCGATTTGCGAGGCAAAGGCATAGCAGATTAAAGAATTTCACATTTTGAGGTAAGTAACAGTTATAAATCTGGTCCTGAGTATCATGTGATTACTTTGGAGGTGACGAGCATGTGGGAGTACATCGAGGGAATTGTGACTTGGTCTGTCCTGTGAAACTGTAAAATTGAATAACTCGTTGTTAGCTATATGTTCTCTATGTGTTGTGGAAATTTGACTGTAAGGCATGTTAGAAATCATGTTTAGGATATATGTTGGTACTGCTGGGACCCACATAGGTCATGTACATGTTGAATTATCTGCTAAATTGTTGTTTGGTATTCAGTCACAGTTTACTTGTTTATTTTATCTCGGTCTCTATTGTTCATTATTGTTGCATCATATCATTGTTGTTTGGGCTGATTTCATGATTATTGAGAGCCCGAAAGACTGGAGAGATTTATGACTAAGTGAGGTCGAGGGCCTGACTGTGAGATATTAATACTATAGCACGTGAGTTGTCCGTACAATACGTGAGTTGGACGTGCGGATCCAGATATTGATACTATAGCACGTGAGTTGTCCGTGCAGCACGTGAGTTAGCCGTGCAGATCCAGATATTGATACTATGGCACGTGAGTTGTTCGTGCAGCACGTGAGTTGGTCGTGCAGATTATAGCGCTTGGGCTGTAGGATCCCCTCTAGAGTCTGTACACCCCCAGTGAGCGCGGGTACCCATTGAGTGTGAGTGTTGAGGGCAGAGAGCCGAGTAGTTGAGCTGTTGTGATGAGTTGAGTGACTGTTGCCCGAGAGGCTGTACTTGCTTTGCATTTGTTGTGGCATTTGGTTGTTATCTGTCATTGTTGTGAAATCTCTGAAGGATTTATATCCGAATTACATGAACTTGAACTGTATCAAATTGATTTGACTTAAACTGCCGTATTTGAAAGCATGTCTATTCTTTGCTGGAATTACTGAAAGTGAACTATAATTGTGTAGCTCGTCACTATCTTCAGTTCTTTATTTATTATTGTTACTTGCTGAGTTGGTTGTACTCATACTACACCCTACATTTCGTGTGTAGATCCAGGTATTCCCGGTCATAGCAGGTGTTGATTCTTTCGCACAGTTGATTTTTCAGAGATGCAGAGGTAGCTGCCGTATTTCGCACACCTTGCCTCTCCTCCCCTATCTCCTTATTTATAGTATTTGGTCTCAGACTGTTATGGACTATATTTTCCAGACTTGTATTCATATTAGATGCTCATGTACTTAGTGACACCAGGTTTTGGAAGTGGTTGTATCGGTATTTGTAGGATTTGTGGATTTTATTTAAATATTATATTTTCAAACTTAAAAGAAATTGTGGTTTACTGAGATTTTTGGCTTGCCTAGTTTCGAGATAGGCGCCATCACGACAAGTTAGAATTTGGGTCGTGACACAAATTAAGTCATCCCTAGTTTACCCTTTTGAGCCTATTAGCCTTTTTTTTGGCACCGGCATTACAAACATATCCCTTTTTGTTCTTAATTGAATCATTTTGATCCTTATACCTCTTAAGGCACTTGAATTATAAAGAGAGCGCTAGAAAGAAGTAATGAGGAAATCTGGGGTAGCGTTTGAGTGGAACCAATAGAAGGAAGAAATGTGCACTTGTATTTTATAAAACTCCACTAGCGGCAAGGCGAAAATACAAAAAGAAAAGAAACAAAAAGAGAAGAAATAAATAAATAAATAAATAAAGGTTTTTTATTTTTGCTAGTGGATGTGATATGAAGTAGTGCGTAAAGAAGAAGGAAAATATTCTGGGGTGAGCTATCTTGTGATGATTGAAGTAGATTGAAAGAATTTTGCGCTTAAAGTCGAATACGTTATGTGTTAATGTGCTTAGGAAGGTTAGCCACTATATGCTAAGTATATCATACCTGTCCCTTAGCCCACATTACAACCATAATAAAGTCCTAGTTGATTTCGGACCGAGTGGGCCTACATTAGTAGAGGTTTACATAATGGGCAAGCCTATGGTACATTTTGCGTGCATATGACTTCTTTGAGAGAGTGAGTGATTTTTTCTCATATGTGTGAGTCCTTAAAATATATTCGATCATGTGATTTGGATGTGTGTACTGCTTACTCTTTGTTTTATTGTGAGGGCACATGGTTTCACAAATGATAGGTAACATTACTAGACCTCTCTATTAGATTAAGTATTCAAGCCTCGGGTGCATTGTGACATTGAGTTAGTTTCGAGGCTAGGATTGTTATAATCATATTGTTCCTGGATTGGATGTTTTAAAATTGGGCATGAGTATGGGAAGTGTATTTTGACCGCATATGCTAGAGCTTAATTGTTACTATCAACCATGGTCATTGTAACTACCTGACCGGTCGTTTTGAACCCTAGCACGTCATTCGGCGGTTTGAGGCCCTGAGCAGCTTCACTTCAGGTATTATGACTTGTATGCATGGTCAGAATTTAATTTTAGGAATTTCGCAGTTGATTTGGAAAGAAAATTCTCATTTCGAAAGCATTAAGTTGGAAGAATTGACTAAGGTTGGATTTTTTGAGTAAACGACCTCAGAATCGAGATTTGAAGGTTCCAGCAGGTTCGTATGTTAATAAGTGTACGAGTCATATTATAAGTGATGTTGGATCTAAGGAAAGCCCTAAGTCTAAGTCAAGTTGGAAATTACATGATAGACTAAAGTTCTAAATGAGTACACACAAAACCTAACTTTGGACGAGCATGCATATATATATATACACACACACACATAAGGATTTATATGGTGGACAACCTATCAAATGAAAGATCTTCGAGTCTAGTTTCTAACGCTTTAAACCATTCATCATTTGGATATTTCTACAAGGAGTTATGGACGTTTTAGTAAAGGGTGTCTAGCAGGGGAAAACATGTAATACGATGTATAACCTGCACAACGCAAAGTACAACTCGCTAAAGCACCTGTGCCTATATAAGGCAGTCACGGGCAGCAACCGTTTTTGGGGATTTTCTTGAGCTAGGGATTGGTTCTTTCATGGTGGATTCGACCTTGGGGACTACTTAAGAATACAAGATGAGTTTTGTTTTGGATATTTTAAGTTAATAACATCCTATTAACACTAGTATTTACATCCTTCAATCTTTGAAATCCCTAGAAATCTTTCAAGTCGTTCAAGAACACCAAATTTCCCAAACATTGGAATTTTAAGGAAAAGCTTCAAGAAGGTAATACTAATGCTTCAAGCTCATTTCTTATGAGTCGATGAGAGTAATTCTAATATTTGTTTCAAGTTGTTATGGTTGGATAATTGATTTCATAAACCCTAGTTCATGGCATGAATAGTGTTCTTGGGAAAATGAGGGAAAGATAAATGGTGTTCTTAAAAATGAAATTAAAGGATGCAATGAGCCTATGGAATCATTTTCTAGCTTAGTTGGAAGTGTTCAACTAAGTAATCACCAAATTGAATGTTTTGGAAATGTTGGTTAAGGAAGACGATGAATAGTAATTTGGCGGTGTTGGAGAATTAATGTAGTATCATTGATGACTTCAAATGGGCATTAAATGGTAAGAGTGGAGTTGAATATGCTAGTAAGTGAACCTATTAGACGATTTGAGTTGGAGGCTTGTAGCCAACTTGTGATCCATAAATGGATATTGATAAATAGTTTTTGAGTCATATTTTGATTATAACTGGGATTGTAATTGTAGATATCAATTTGGTGGTGGCGTATGAGCATTTTACTCAATGTTACGATGTCGGAGGAGGATTAAAAGCTTGTGAATGTTAATAAAGCGAAAGCGAGTTTTTGAGCGTTAGGCATCGGTCTAGTTATTTGAAAGGCTTGGGAGCCGGCTATGGAACTTCGGAGCGAGGTAAGTCTCTTGTCTAACCTTGTAAGAGGAAATTTACCCCTAGGTTATTTAAATTAATAATTATTGCTAATTGTGGGGGCTACGTACGCACGAGGTGATGAGAGTCTCTGCGTAGCTACTAATATTGCTAAGTCCGGGTAGTTTTGGACTCAAATTATGAATTACTTGTGATAATTGCATCTTTCAGTTAATTGAAATATTGGAATTTTTGTTGTAAATTGTTAAAGGAAATAATAAGAGACTGAAATTTCACATACTTGAATTTTTGCTCAAATTATTTAACTGTTGCTATAAATGCTACATCCTGGTGTGTAAATGTTAATAAAAATAAATATATTCTCATTCTGCAGGTGCATAAGAAAATGTCCTCCTTTCTTGTGAAGCGGGCCGAACGCCTCGACAGCATAGATGTATTTATGGATCGCGCTGCACGTCCCTCGGCAGTGTAGACGACACTCTGGATCGGGTCGTACGACCTCGGCAGAAATTGTGCCTAATAATAATAATTACACGATACTTTGATATTATATTGCAGCTTGTGAAGCTAATTGATAAATTGGAAATTAGTGGAATTGAAAGAATTAACTATCTCTGCTTGTTAAGGAAATTATTGTTAATCCTATACATCATGTTGATTTAATATTTCTATTTTTAATATTATTAACCCTTAGTGAGTGTCAAAGTCAACCTCTCGTCACTACTTCTTCGAAATTAGACTTGATACTTACTGGGTACACGTTGTTTACGTACTCATGCTACACTTGCTGCACATTTTTTGTGCAGGAACGTATATGTCTAGCGGCCTTGTGGGCGTAGAGGTTTGGTTAATACGGAGACTTAGGTGAGCTGCATTTTATATTACGATCCGCAGCCAGTAGTGTCTCCTACAGAGTTATTTATATTTTTCTTGTCTAATTTGTATTCCCGACAGTTGCTGTATTTTATTTTATATTCCTAAAAAATGCTCATGCACTTGTGACACCGGGTTTGGGAGTGGTTATGGGTTTTTGGGTAATTTAGTTGCTAAATTATTTATCTCTTACTCTATGAGTTCTATTTTTACTATTTAATTGAGGAAATTTTAATTTCAAAAATACTAAAATGGGTAATTAAATTAATTAGTCAAGGTTGGCTTGCCTGACAATGGTGTTAGGCTCCATCACGACCTTTAATGAGTTTTGGGTCGTGACAACATGGTATCAGAGCACTAGGGTCACTTAGGTCTCACGAGTCATGAGCAAGTCTAGTAGAGTCTTGCGGATCGGTACAGAGACCTATGTACCTATCTTCGAGAGGCTACAATACTGTTAGGAGCACTTCCTTTCTTGATTCCTCATTGTGCGATTTAATTCCTTTGAGGCTTATGCCTTTGTTTCTTTCCTATTCAATCTTGTGCGACATGAAATGCTTGTTATAAATCCGAAATTGAGGAATTGTAATGGTACTACAAATGTGGTGCAGGATGTTTCTCCCTGCGTAATTGATTGGGCTATTGTCGTCGCCTTGCAGAATGATGTTCTGTCATTCCAGCTCAGTAGCTATATTTCGGATGGTTTTGAGGCTATGCACAAGTTGCTACGATGTTCATGAGTTATTATCTCGCGGAATTGATGTAATGGCGGGGTGCTCGTATATGTGCTGGCGCAATGAATGACTTGAAAGAAGTTTTTCGTCAGTACATGATGTAGGGATTCGGCGTTTAATCCCAGCAAACTAAAGGTAATCGTACTATGAATGTTAATGTTTGGGGTTGATGGAGTAATGAGGCTTGATATTTTTGAGCGTGGTAGAGTTCTCAATTGTGATGTGGTGTCATTGCATTGTTGAATGCGTTAAGGTTCGCCGGTGTTATGATTTTCTTCAACTCACCTTTATGGCGAGGTGTTAGGAAGTGGTGTCGGGGAAGCAGTTGTCAGAAATCGCGGTATGCAGTGGTTCAGGATCGAATCGGTGTTCCTAGCATTGATGGCTCGGGAAGGATGATCTTCAGAGAGGTTTAAAGCTGGTAGCGATCTATTGGTTCAAGTGCTACAGATACGGATTTTGAGTTAAGGCAATGACTGGGCAGCGGAGGATAAGGAAGGACATGTGGAAGGTGTCTTGTGGTGGTTAAGTTCCTAGAAGGCCAAGTATGAGAACCAAAAGTCGAGTAGTTGCTTAAAGGATAGAGTTTGACCAAAGTGGGAGAGCGGCAGAGTAACATATGGGTTCTGTAGTAGGATAGCTACACGCCTTGGGGGAAGTTTGGAGTAATTTGGTATTCATGGTGGACAGTGACTAGGTTTACGGGTTTAATTTGGAATATTGGCTACTATATTGTGGAAGATTGGGTGCGACAGGAGGGAGTTGCTTAATAGGAAACAGGATACAACATGATTTTGGATTGGAATGTCTTGTCACACCTTTAGTTGATGTCAACGGGGAGTTAATGGACTTGTACCGCTAGTGAACGAGCACGAGCTCAGGATGGTTTATTGGTTTCGTAGTAATAGTACTCGGTGCAACATTGTTGGAGGATGTCGGCATGGAATTTCCACAGGTGGGATATCTCCCGTAAGTAGATTAGTAGTTTGCAGGGTGTTGAGGGAGCTTCTACGAAGAATTTTACTGGCTATCCAGTAAGAGGTCAAGTATGTGAATGTGGCTAGTGATTCAGAATGTTCATAAAATGTTTAACATAAGGATTTCGAGGAAATTGGTGGGTCGATTATGCGAGATTGTGTCAATGGGGGATAAGGAGTCTTGGTGGGTTCCAGAGTTATGTAATTGTAGCTTCAGGCTAAGTGGGAGAGCCCCACCATTTACAATTGGATTGCATGGTTGTCTATTTGTGAGGTTTCTGGTTATCGGTGTATTGGTGGGTCATTACAACTAAGGAAAGAAAACATTAGTGGTAATTTGAGCAAAGGATTTGGGGAATGTATGCCATATTTGGCCTTATTGATTCATGTTCATGCTTTGGGAAGACTCAGAGTCTATGCTTCGTGTTGATGTGATGTACAAGTAAGGTGATTTGGCCGTGTGCTTCTTTGAGAAAGTGTTCAATTGCTAGCAGAGCCTTGGAGTTGATTATATTCGGGACCAGGTCAAAATGGGTGACTCTCAACAACGGTCCTAGTGGATTCAAAAGTTAAAGTATGTTGCCTAAGGATTTCGAGCCTGTAGTATGGTTAAGTATCGAGCTTTTGCAGCAGATTATGAAAGAGGCTTGGAGTGTTCTATGTTATCTTCAGGTTTCGGTATAGCATTGGAGGAATGAAAGAAAATAACTTCGGATTCAAAGAGGGATTTTCCAGAATAGGTGTACCAGTTGAAGAAGCGAATATGCGCATAAGAAGGGTAAGAGATGGTTCGTGGGTTTTGGAGACAACGTGGTATCATGAAATGAGGTCACTCAAGATGAGTATGGATTAGGGTTCATGATGTTTTGAATGGAGCTATTATTATTCCAAGGGCAAGTCCAAAGTAAATTAGAAGAAGTCGGATCGGTTAGCAATGATTGAATTGGCATAATGGTGGCAATGATCAGTTCCTTCAGCGTGTTAAGTTATACAGGTGGTTGTAGCGGTACATGCGAGGCTTGACATCTGCCGTAATTTGATTTATTTGGAGGTAGTTGATTCAAATGGCTTTGTTGTATAAATGGAGTCCGTAAGAGTTATGACGATTGAGATCACGGTTTGAGGTTGTGTCTTTTTCTACTATTTGGGGAAATTTGGTTGCGTGTTGCATTGGCCCTTCTTAAATGATGCTAAGCAGAAGGTTCTAGCCAGTGAAGTGTTTAATTCTACTAGTAATTCAAGGGTTATGGTGAATACGTGTATTTATCGCGTAATGGTATGATAAGTGCGGTGAGTGGTATGGAAATTAGAAGTTGAGGATCGAGGTTGCAGTTTGGTGTTGACAAGGATGTCACGAGCCCAGACGAGTAGGGAAGGATTCAAATGTTTAGAGTAAGCTGGTATTGTTTTTAGCGTCACCTGAGATCAGTGTCCTGTATGAGAGGCTTTGTGTATTGATTTGCGGATTTTTTATTTTGCTCTACATCATTTGTGTGGCCGGTGGTATGCATGTGCAGACTTGTTATCTGGTGCAGAAGGTCGAGGGAGCATATTCCATGGGAAGATTATATGAGTATGACCTATAGTCACTTAATTGATCAGGGATTGAGACCAAGCATGGAGATTGTGGTACTATCTCTAATTTGAGAAATTATGCCTGAAGGGCGCTCTATTCAGTTGGTTGAGAATTGTGAAAGTTTGTTTCGAATTTGATGGTTGTTCTTGCGTGTCATAGGAAAAGGGGTCATTGTGGATCCTGGAGAGATTATTTACCCAAGCATGATATGATTAAAAAAAATCAGTTTGAGGTCCGTTGATGGGTCCAAATGTGGATGCGTACTCTATACCAGCCTGGGTGTGTTCATGCAGCATAACATTCATTGTGGAAGAATATTCTGGCGTGGCATGTTAATTTCGTCGCCAGCTATTTCATGTGGTACTTTATAGTGTCGTGTGGGCTATGGGATGACTTTATTATTTGTACAATGTGTTGAGGTCCCGCATAGCGGTGGTATTACATAAGCAGGGTGGCTCTCGAGATGCAGATCATATATCACACCTTAGTTGTGTTTGAGTTTTATAACGTATGACACTACCTGTCCACCCAGTATTCGTATTATGCACTTGGCGTGCTTATGGTTGATATTCAGGCATTCGCGAGTATAAGTGTTACGGTTCGAGCTGTGTTTTACTTAGATTATTAAGTGTCGATCGGGTGGTATGCCGCCACGGGTAACATGGTTGGATCGGATGGCACACCGCCACAGGTATTATATGTGGATTGGATTGCACGCCGAAATAGCGTGATGTTGAGCACAATTCCCTATATCTATTCCTGTGTGTTTTGTCCGCATTTTTTGTGAAATATTCATGACATCTTTTCAATTGTTAAATTAGTTATGCGGGTTGAGTAGCTCTTTCCAAAGTTCATTTTTCCTTATGTATCATATTCGAGTTTGTAGCCAGTTGGCGCATTGTTGGCGTCATACGAGATCTTGGTCATTGTTTGAAGTGGCTTATTAAATGTGTAGCTTATACTGGGTGAGACGAGACTACTGGACCTGAAATCAGTGCAATCAGATTTATATAAGATATATTAAAGAACAAATATCGCTATTCAGTTCAGAATGAGGTGATGGTCCTTGTCAGGAGGAGAGACTCCATGATTTGTTAATTCGGCAGTTGGTTATGAATTTCTACACGTCTCTTTCGTCGTGGCAGCATTTCAAGAGTTGGATCATGACTTATATGTGTCATGAGGTGTGTTGTGGGTATCAAATTTGTGGAATTTTGGCTATTGTTATCAGAGGATGTTATTATGGTTATGTGAATTATGCGGTGCATGGTGTGGATTTAGAAAAGGTATGCAACCATGTATTGGTGCATCGTGTAGTGATTGATACATTGTTCGGATGATGGAAACAGGCCTGACGGAGAATTCCGGATGTTGGAATTGGGCTCTAAGGCTTATTTGACTAAAAAGAAAAGAGAGAGAGAATCTTCAGACAGGCTCGAGCTAGTGAGCTCAACTAAGTTATGGTAGCACGGGTAGGTGCACGATGTGTTAAACAATGATTTCAATCAACTCCAGAGTAGTTCTTAACACGTTTGAGGACGAACGTATGTTTAAGTGGGAGAGAATGTAAGTATGAGGTGATGGTCCAGCGGGTTCGTATGTTAATAAGTGTACGATTCATATTATAAGTGATGTGGGGTCTAAGGAGAGCCCTAAGTCTAAGTCAAGTTGGAAATTACATGATAGACTAAAGTTCCAAATGAGTACATACAAAACCTAACTTTGGACGAGCATGCCTATATATATAAGGAGTTATAAGGTGGACAGCCTATCAAATAAAAGATCATCAAGTCTAGTTTCTAACGCTTTAAACCGTTTGTTATTTGGATATTTCTACAAGACGTTATGGACGTTTTAGTAAAAGGTGTCCAGCAGGGAAAAACTTGTAATACGAGGTACAACCTGCACAGCACAAGGTACAACTCGCTGAAGCACCTGTGCCTATATAAGGCAGTCACGGGCAGCAACCATTTTTGGGGATTTTCTTGAGCTAGGAATTGGTTCTTTCATGGTGGATTTGACCTTGGGGACTACTTAAGAGTACAAGGTGAGTTTTTTTGGATATTTTAAGTTAATAATATCCTATTAACACTAGTATTAACATTCTTCAATCTTTGAAATCCCTAGAAATCTTTCAAGTCGTTCAAGAACACCAAATTTCCCAAACATTGGAATTTTAAGGAAAAGCTTCAAGAAGATAATACTAATGCTTCAAGCTCATTTCTTATGAGTCGGTGAGAGTAATTCTAATATTTGTTTCAAGTTGTTATGGTTGGATAATTAATTTCATAAACACTAGTTCATGGCATGAATAGTGTTCTTGAGAAAATGAGGGAAAGATAAATGGTGTTCTTAGAAATGAAATTAAAGGATGCAATGAGCCTATGGAATCATTTTCTAGCTTAGTTGGAAGTGTTCAATTAAGTAATCACCAAATTGAATGTTTTGGAAATGTTGGTTAAGGAAGACGATGAATAGTAATTTGGCGGTGTTGGAGAATTAATGTAGTATCATTGATGACTTCAAATGGGCATTAAATGGTAAGAGTGGAGTTGAATGTGCTAGTAAGTGAACCTATTAGACGATTTGAGCTGGAGGCTTGTAGCCAACTTGTGATCTATAAATGGATATTGATAAATAGTTTTTGAGTCATATTTTGATTACAATTGGGATTGTAATTGTAAATATAAATTTGGTGGTGGCGTATGAGCATTTTACTCAATGTTACGATATCGAAGGAGGATTAAAAACTTGTGAATGTTAATAAAGTGAAAGCGAGTTTTGGAGCGTTGGGCATCGGTCTAGTTATTTGAAAGGCTTGGGAGCCGACTATGGAACTTCAGAGCGAGGTAAGTCTCTTGTCTAACCTTGTAAGAGGAAATTTACCCCTAGGTGATTTAAATTAATAATTGTTGCTAATTGTGGGGGCTACGTAGGCACGAGGTAACGAGAGTCTGTGCGTAGCTACTAATATTGCTAAGTTCGGGTAGTTTTGGACTCAAATCATGAATTACTTGTGATAATTGCATCTTTCAGTTAATTGAAATATTGGAGTTTTTGTTGTAAATTGTTAGAGGAAATAATAAGAGACTAAAATTTCACATACTTGAATTTTTGCTCAAATTATTTAACTGCTGCTATAAATGCTACATCCTGGTGTGTAAATCTTAATAAAAATAAATATATTCTCATTCCGGAGGTACATAAGAAAATGTCATCCTTTCTTATGGAGCGGGCCGAACGCCTCGGCAGTATAGATGCATCTATGGATCGCGTCGCACGTCCCTCGGTAGTGTACACGACACTCTGGATTGGGTCGTACTACCTCGGCATAAATTGTGCCTAATAATAATAATTACACGATACTTTGATATTATATTGCATCTTGTGAAGCTAATTGATAAATTGAAAATTAGTGGAATTGAAAGAATTAACTATCTCTCCTTGTTAAGGAAATTATTGTTAATCCTATAAATCATGTTGATTTAATATTTCTATTTTTAATATTATTAACCCTTAGTGAGTGTCAAAGTCGACCTCTCGTCACTACTTCTTCGAAATTAGGCTTGATACTTACTGGGTACACGTTGTTTACGTATTCATGCTACACTTGCTGCACATTTTTTGTGTAGGTACGTATATGTCTAGTTGCTTGTGGGCGCAGAGGTGTGGTTAATAGGGAGACGTAGGTGAGCTGCATTCTATATTACGATCCGCAGCCAGTAGTGTGTCCTACAGAGTTATTTATATGTTTCCTGTCTAATTTGTATTCCCGACAGTTGCTGTATTTTATTTTATATTCCTAGCAAATGCTTATGCACTTGTGACACCGGGTTTTGGGAGTGGTTATGGGTTGTTTAGTAATTTAGTTGCTAAATTATTTATCTCTTACTCTATGAGTCCTATCTTTACTATTTAATTGAGGAAATTTTGATTTCAAAAATACTAAAATGGGTAATTAAATTAATTAGTCAAAGTTGGCTTGCCTGACAACGGTGTTAGGAAACATCACGACCTTTAATGGGTTTTGGGTCATGACAGTCATAGGTGTAGTGTGCTGAATGTGTGGCTTGTTGAGTACTTGAAGAGGAAGTGTTTAATTGGTTGACTCAAGAACGGGCAACATTTAAGTGTGCAGGTGTTGATGTGGTGCAATAATTCCATATATTTTGACGTTATTCACCTTACTTGTTTGTTGTTTGGATGGTAATTCGTGCGGCAATTGAGCTTAATTGAGTTTATTTTACGTGGATAAATGCTTGGACATGAAGTGAAAAAAAGTGGCACGAAATGGTACCTTAAAGCTACAAAATGGAGCAATAAAAGAATACGTGCAAGGCAATGAAAAGTCACGGCTGTAGAAAGTGTAAGGCTTTGTCCAGGGCATTGTCATTGGCGCCTCTGGCAGTGCCTCGCGGGGAAATGTTGCCGCCTCTGACAGTGCCTCGCGGAGTAATGTTGATGCCTCTGACAGTGTCCCGCGCCAACAATGCTTTTCAGAGCCACTTTTATTTCCTCATTATATTTGGACGTGTAGATCTCAACCCTACCTGATAAACCTCCTAATCTTAGTTTTTAGGGTGGGGGGAAATTGATTGGCAGGGCAAGAAGGCTACGGGAACACTTAGAAGCAACGAATCACAAGAGTTTTCTCTTCTGATCTTCTTTAATCTGTATTTTAATGCTTTCAATTATTATCATGATTGTTGGTATGGTTATGAGTAGTTAAACTTTCTCATCTTGGGTTTGATGGAACCTATTGAATGATGAATTCTTTTTACGTTTTAATATAATTTTGCCTTTGAATATCCCTACTTGTTCAACTACGTGTTTTATTGTTATTGATTGAATGACCATCAATTGACTGTGCCTATTTATTATATATTTCTTGAGAAAGAGTGCATATTTAGGTTATTGTCGAACAACGTCACACCCAAGGTATATGAGAGATCAATACGATAGGTTTAAAAGCGAGTTAGAGATAACGAAGCTTTGACATGATTATAGTGAGCGATAAAAAAGTGTGAGCTAGCGTAATTCAAGAGAATATGAATAGTACATTATTGTAGTTGCTCGAGAGAGAGAGTTACGATAAGCCGAGTGCTCATGATCAGTAGAGAATACTTAGGCGAAATTGTAGGAGATATAGCGGGAAAGATTCCAACAATTGAGAAAATCATAACTCTAGGTTTTTCCAATTGTTTCTCCAACCCTTAGTATCCCTATTTATTAATTTACTACTTTAATTTGTTAGTTAATTAGTTAGATATAAGAATATTAATATTTGTAACTTTGAAATTGTTTGAACTTATTTTCTTAGTGATAGTGAACTGTTATAGCGAAACCTTAGCTCTCTGTGGGATTCGACACCGGACTTTTAGACTGGATTATATTTGCAACGAACACTTATCCTTTTTAGGACTAGAGTTGGGCGTGATCAGTAATACTTGATAAGAAAGTAATACACCTCATTATTTATAGTAAATTAAAATAAATACACTTCATAGTTCTATTAAATATTATATCCGATGAGAGGATCTTAAATATTTTTATATTTTTTGAAGAAACTTCAATATAAAGTCTTAAAAGTATATATAAAAATTATATATTTATATGTTGGTTTGGTTCGAGTTTTTATACTCAACACCAAACCTATCGGATTTTTTGATCGTTTGGTTTGACTTTTCGGTTTGGTGCGATTTTTCGGTGCGGTTTGAACACCCCTAACTGGAACAGAGAGAGTATATGTATTAGCTTTGGTATTATTAGTCCTTTGTTTGGTAGAGTTTTTCAACTTATGTATACCTAATACTTGTATTAGTTATACACCCTAATCAATACTATTCTTATGCATAGCAAGTCATGGCATTAGCAATACCATACTTTTTAATACATGAATAAGCATGTATAAAGATAGAACTGTCCTTTCAAAACCTTTTAATATACCAAATTAAATCGTTGATAAGAATTATTCCAATATAACTAATTCCAACATTATTTATTCACCTTATTCAGTACTATTCTTATACTCCATGCCAAACAACCCCTAACATGTTTTACTTGTTGAGAGTAGACCACTCGTATATATCACTTTTGTTTTCATCTTATGTATTGTTCCTTTCATAGAAACATCGTACATTATTCATCACATTTGGGAGTAAGTAATTCACTACTCTATTTCTTATATTAGTCTTAGCATTGGTAATTTGAAAGAACGAATCCTCATTGAACAAATAGGATAATGCTCAACACAAAAGAAAATACATAAGTTTTGCAGTAGTCAAATTTAAATTTTTATTTTTATTTTTTTTGCAAAAGAACATTCAAACACCTCCCTTCAATGCATGCTAAGGAAGATTGTTAAGAGATCGTTTGGTAGGATGCATTAGATAAAATAATATATGCATTAGCTTTATCTATTCATAGTATTTTATTTGATACACTTTTTGAACTTATGCATTATGCAAGCATTAATTATACACCATATTTGGTATTATCCTATGCATAACTAATGCATAAGAAACCATGGTATTAACAATGCAATGGGTTTTAATGAATCCATTAGCTTATTTAAAGACAAAATTGTCCTTCAAAATTTATGCTTGATTAAAATATGCTATTGTATTAATGCAAGTTTGAAATAATCCAAGAAAGTGGAAAATAAAATTATATTCGTTGCAAATAATTAAATACTTAGCATATTTTCTTTTTTTATATAAATAAATATTTAGTTCTATACTACAACATAAGTAGAAAAATCAAATAATTCTTTTTACATCTGTGATGACCCAAAATGTCATCTTTAAATTTAATGATTAATTCTGTGTTCTAAGACCTCGAAAAAAAAATACTATTCATCATTACTTGACTTGCGTGCACAGTCCGTAAAGTTTTTATGTGAAAATGGATTAAAATATGAATTAGAGCTTTAAAACTCAATTGAGTTGACTTTGGTCCACATTTTGAGCAAACAGACTCGGATCAGTATTTTGACAGTTCCGGTGGGTCCGTATCATGAATTGGGACTTGGGCGTGTGCCCGGAATCAAATTCCGAGGTCCTTAGCCCGAGATATGGAATTTTGATGAAACAAATTTAAAGTTTAAGTTCAAATAGTGACCGGATGTCGAATTATATGCAAACGACCCCGGAATAAAATTTTGATGATTCCACAGCTCCGTATGGTGATTTTGGACTTAGGAGCGTGATCGGAATTTTATTTGGAAGTCCGTAGTGGAATTAGGCTTGAAATGTCGAAAGTGGAATTTTTGGGAAGTTTGACCGAGGGGTTGACTTTTTGATATCAGGGTCGAAATCCGATTCTGAAAATTTTTATAGCTCCGTTATGTCATTTATGACTTGCGTACAAAATTTGAGTTCAATCGGACTTGATTTGATAGGTTCATGTATTGTTTGTAGAAATTAAAAGTTTCAAAGTTCATTAGGCTTGAATCTATGTGTGATTCGTATTTTTAGTGTTGTTGGATGTGATTTGAAGATTCGACTAAGTTCGTATGGTATTTTAGTACTTGTTGGTATGTTTGGTTGAGGTCCCGGGGGCCTCGGGTGTGTTTCGGATGCTCAATGGGTCATTTTTGGACTTAGGGAAGTAGCAGATTTTTCTGGTTTTTGTTGCAGAAGATTGTTCTTCACATTCGCGAAGGTGTGGTCAGTGGAAGCATCGCGAACGCGAGGAGTAGGATGCGTTCGCGAAGAGTGTTTTCTGAGTGTGAGGTTTTGTTCTTCGCGTTCGCGAAGGGGAGGACGCGAACGTGAAGGTATGGTCTGTGTGTGCATCGCGAACGCGTGAGTGGCGTCGCGTTCACGAAGGAGAGCGAGGCAGCTGGGAACCCCAGTCTTTTGTTCTACGCGTTCGCGAGATAAGGGACGCGTTCGCGAAGGTCTGAGTTAGCAAAGCTTCGCGTTCGCGAAGCGTTGGTCGTGTTCGCGAAGAGGAAAGTTGGGCAGCACATTTTTGTGCTTCGCGAACGCGAGACAAGGGTCGCCTTCGCGAAGAAGAAACCACTGGACAGAATGTTTAAGTTCAGAAAATGGGACTTCGTCCCATTTTCCATTTTTAACGATTTGGAGCTCGGATTGTGGCGATTATTGAGAGATTTTCAGAGAAAACATTGGCGTAAGTGTTCTTAACTCAATCTTTGTTAGATTACCCAAATCTATCATTGTTTTTAACAATTAATTGGTGATTTAAGTTGAAAAATTCGAAAACCCTCTTGGATAGATTTGAGGGTCGAACTGTTATTGGAATTTAGTCATTTTGGTATGATTAGGCTCGTGGTTGAATGGGCATTCATATTTCATAACTTTCATCAGATTCCGAGACGTGGGCCCCACGGGCCATTTTTGAGTTAATTTTGGATTTTTATTGAAAATGTAGTATTTTCTTATAGAATTAATTCTATAATTTTTGTTGACTCTATCAAATTATTTATGACTAGATATGAGTCGACAGGAATTGGAAAATCGAGGAAAAAGCATATTACTTGGTTAAATTGGAGCAAATCGAGGTAAGTGACTTGTCTAACCTTGTGTGGGGAAATTCCCCTAGGATTGGTATTAAATGTAATGTGATGAAAGTCGTGTACACGAGGTGACGAGTGTGTACACAGACTAAATATGAAGGATTATGTGTTCAAATTATGAAGATCATTGTTGCATATTAATTAAATTATTAAATCCTGTTATATTCTCCATTATTGATTTGATTTGTATACCTTAAATTTGCTTGACTTTTTCCTGCTAATTATTTTACCCGTTTAATTGAAACTTGGTTTCTTTTATATTGTGCATTATTTGAAGGTTGATTTTTTTAAAATTAAATATTATTAATATGAAGTATTTGACATTTCTAAATTTGATATTGAAGCAACGTATTAAAGACTTTGAAATATTATTTTCCTGAATTATTTATTCCTGAATATTTCGTAAGAGTTTTGGATTATTTTGGTATGAGCCGTGAGCTCTTTATTATTGAAAAATATTGTTGATGATTTATTTTTGGAAAATTAAAATATTGGGCACTTGAGGTGCAAATTGTGATATATTGTGATATTGATACGCATGCGGTGGTATAAGGTCTTGGTATTGAAACACATGCGTTGAGATAAGGGTGTCTTGATACGCGTGGCTAGTAGAGGTGACTACTAGAAGTCATGCGGTGTGATAAGGGTGGCTAAAACGCGGGATGCTATTTCGGAAAAAATATTTTCTTTAAATAAATTGTGAAGGCTCCCGTGGTGACATAAGAAAATGAGATATTGTGAATTTATTTATGATTTGGGACTACGAGGCGGTACCTCGGTAGTGCCCTTGTTGATATTGATTTATGGCCATAGTTGTCTTCGATTAATTGTTGTGATTTTCATAAAGTTGAAAGGAATTCTGTTTTGATTCCACGAGATATTATTTGTAATTATTTGGTGTCATTAAATGTAACATACTATTTGATTAATTTTCACAGTCATTTTATCTTATTAAATTGCTTAAACATTTTCCCATGTCATTATCTATTCTCCAATAGGGCCTGACCTGACCTCGTCACTACTCTACTGAGGTTAGGCTTGGTACTTACTAGGTACCGCTGTGGTGTACTCATACTACGCTTTTGCACATCTTTTTGTGCAGATCCAGGTATATCTTACCAGTCTAGACTTTAGTGAGTTACCTGCGCACGAAGACTTCGAGGTATATCTGCCAACGCCCGCAGACTCCGGAGTCCCCTTCTATCATTTTATGTTAGCTTCCTTATTTTTCTTTAGACCTTGATATATAGAAACATTGAGAATAAACTTTTAGAAGCTTGTGACTTATTTCTACCGAGTTTTGGGAGTTGTAATTATTTGAATTGTAGTTCATTTATTTTAGATATTTATGATTATTTCGCATTGATAGGCTTACCTAGTCTTAGAGACTAGGTGCCATCACGACCTCCTACGGAGGGAATTTGGGGTCGTGACAAGTTGGTATCACAACACTAGGTTCATAGGTGTTATGAGTCACAAGCAGGTTTAGTAGAGTCTTGGGAATCGGTACGGAGACATCTGTACTTATCTTCGAGAGGCTATGGAACTGTTAGGAAATATTCACTTCTTTGATTCCTTATCGTGCGCCTTTGTTGATTTCAAAGTTCTAAAAAATTGTCTTTCTATTCTCTCACAGATGGTGAGGACACGCACAACTGGATCTAATGATCAGACACCCGCACCCCCTGTTGGAGCCGTAAGAGGCCGGGGATGGGGATGGGGCCGAGTCAGAGGCCGAGAAATACCACGTGGTGCAGCCAGAGTACCTGCACGAGCCGCCGCACCAGAGCCACCAGTAGCTCCAGTTGGAGAGCTGGCACCTGAGATGCCTGTTACTACTCTTGCACTTCAGGACACTCTTGCCTAGTTTTTGAGTATGTTTGGCACTCTAGCTCAGGCAGGGTTAATTCCACTTGCTCCTTCCACATCTCAGGCCGGGAGAGGAGCATAGACTCCCGCCGCCCGTACTCCAGAGCCACGGGCCCAAGTTGACCATGCCCCAGAGGTTATACCAGTGTAACCAGTTGTCCCAGTTCAGCCAGAGATTAGGACAACAATTTCAGAGGGGGAGCAGCTCAGGCTCGAGAGGTATAAGAAGTACCACCCTCCCACTTTCAGCAGTTTAGCTTCAGAGGATGCTCAGGGTTTTCTGGAGGAATGTCACTGTATCCTTCGTACTATGGGTATTGTGGATTCCAGTGGGGTTTCTTTTATGGCATTCCAGTTTAGAGGAGCAGCCTACCAGTAGTGGCGGGCATATGAATTGGATAGTCTGGCTGAGGCAGCTTCACTTACTTGGACTAAAGTTTAAGATATATTCTTAAGGGAGTATGTTCCTCAGAGTCTTAGGGATGCATGGCGTGCAGAGTTTGAGCAGCTGCGCCAGGGTTCTATGACCGTGTCAGAATATGCGATTTGATTCAGTGATTTGGCTAGGCATGCACCAAATTTAGTTGCCACTGTTCGAGAGCGGGTTCGCAGATTTATTGAGGGTCTTCACCCTAGAATCAGATACAGTATGGCCCGAGAGCTAGAGATGGACATCACATACCAACCGATTATGTAAATTGCTAGGAGATTGGAAGGTATGCGAACTTGGGAGAGGGAAGAAAGGGAAGCTAAGAGACCCCGAGATTCTGGCACATATAATAATTCTCGTGCCCCAGTTGCAGCCCGTCATGGTAGAGGTTATGTGAGCCATCCTATTCATTCAGCACTTCCAGCTTCCAGTGGTATTCCGACTACTCCCAGACATCAGGTTCCATATTATGCACCACCAGTGTCTTCTGTACCTCTTGTACAGGGTGCTTTCAGCGGGCAGTCTAGTCGATCAGGCCCGAGCCAGTACCAGCAGCCACGTCCTCCGAGGGCTTGTTTTGAGTGTGGTGACACTCGTCATATTGTGAGAGATTGCCCTAGATTTAGGAAGGGTGCACCTCCATAAATTTCTCAGGCTCTACCTATTCCACAGGGTCCTCAGGCTTCTCAGGCCATGATTACTGCACCAGTTGCCACTCCACCTGCATAGCCATCTAGAGGTGGAGGTCGGGCAGGTAGAGGTTACCCTAGAGGAGGAGGCCAGGCCAGATATTATGCTCTTCCTGCTAGGACAGATGTCGTTGCATCTGATTCTGTTATCACATGTATTATTCCGGTCTGTCATAGAGATGCATCAGTTTTATTTGATCCAGGCTCCACTTATTCTTATGTGTCATCTTATTTTGCATCGTATTTGGGCGTATCACGTGATTACTTGAGTTCTTCTATTTATGTATCTACACCCGTGGGTGAATCTATTATTGTGGACCGTGTGTATCAGTCATGTTTAATTGTTATCAGTGGTTTTGAGACCAGAGCTGATTTATTATTGCT
>AWOL01S0048329.1:4027-15688 GCA_000715115.1 Nicotiana otophora
ATAGTCCCTGAGGGTGATGGGTAAGTGTTATTCATTATTTTTGCGTCTATTGATTTGTAACATTTTTACTAAGATATTAATATGTTTTTATTGTTAAATTGCAGGTTCAGGCCGGGTAATAAGACTACGAGGATAATCACCAATGCCATCAGAAAGCTTTATGATGGCCCTTATGCGACTTGGACTGATTGCCCATTTTTCCGAATCTCATTACACCCTTCATGGGGTGATACCCGAAGTAACACTCTCTTTCCGACCATGAATGCAACATCACGAACTCTACGGTCGGCATAACTCTTCTGCCTGGACTGAGCTGGGCGAAGTCGATCCTGAATAATCTTGACCTTATCCAAGGCATCCTGTACTAAGTCTGTGCCCAACTACCGAGCCTCTCCCGGCGATGCACCCAACTGGTGACCGACACCGCTTACCATATAATGCCTCATAGGGAGCCATCTGAATGCTCGACTGGTAGCTGTTATTGTAGGCGAACTCTGCGAGGGGCAATAACTGATTCCATGATCCTCTGAAGTCTATAACACAAGCGCGGAGCATATCCTCCAAGATCTGAATAGTACGCTCGGACTGCCCGTCCGTTTGAGAATGAAATGTTGTGCTCAACTCAACCCGCGTACCTAACTCACGCTGTACTGCTCTCCAAAAGTTTGAGGTAAACTGCGTACCTTGATCAGAAATGATAGACACGGGCGCGCCGTGAAGACGGACGATCTCACGAATGTAAATCTCTGCCAACCGCTACGAGGAATAGGTAACTGTCACAGGAATGAAATGCGCTGACTTAGTCAGCATGTCCACAATAACTCGAACTGCATCGAACTTCCTCTGAGTCTGTGGGAGTCCAACAACAAAATCCATAGTGATACGCTCCCACTTCCACTCAGGAATATCTAACCTCTGAAGCAAACCACCGGGTCTCTGATGCTCACACTTTACCTGCTAGCAATTTAGGCACCGAGCTACATAGGCAACTATATCCTTTTTAATTTCCTCCACCAATAATGTTGCCGCAAATCTTGATACATTTTGGCGGTACCTGGATAAATAGAATACATGGAACTGTGTGCTTCTTCAAGAATCAATTCACGAAATCCATCCACATTAGGCACACAAATACGACCCTGCATCCTCAAAACTCCGTCATTTCCAACAGTAACCTGCTTGGCACCACCATGCCGCACTGTGTCTCTAAGGATAAGTAAATGAGGATGGTCATCCTACCGATCTCTAATGCGCTCAACCGAAGAAGATCGAGCAACTGTACAAGCTAGAACACGGTTGGGCTCGGAAACATCTAACCTCATTAACTGATTAGCCAAAGTCTGAACATCTGCAGCTAGTGTCTTCTCACCAACCGGAATATATGCAAGACTGCCCATACTCACAGCCTTTCTACTCAAAGCATCGGCCACCACATTGGCCTTTTCAGGGTGATACAAAATGGTGATATCATAGTCTTTCAACAACTCCAACCATCTTCTCTACCTCAAATTAAGATCTTTTTGTTTGAACAGATACTGAAGGCTACGATGATAAGTAAATACCTCACACGAGACACCGTAGAGGTAATGCCTCCAAATCTTCAGTGTATGAACAATGGCTGCCAATTCTAAGTCATGAACATGATAATTCTTCTCGTGAACTTTCAATTGCCGCGACGCATATGCAATTACCTTTCTATCTTGCATTAATATTGCACCAAGCCCAATGTGAGATACGTCACAATATACCATATACGATCATGAACCTGTGGGTAATACCAACACTGGTGCCATAGTTAAAGCGGTCTTGAGCTTCTGAAAGCTCAACTCACACTCGCCTGACCATCTGAATGGGACACCTTTATGGTTCAATCTGGTCAATGGGCTTGCTATAGATGAAAACACTTCCACGAACCAACGATAATAACCTGCTAAACCCAGGAAACTCCGGATCTCTATAACTGAAGTAGGTCTAGGCCAATTCTGAACAGCCTCAATCTTCTTAGGATCCACCTTTATGCCTTCTGCCGATACAACATGCCCCAAAAAGGTAACTGAGTCTAACCAAAACTCACATTTTGAAAATTTGGCATATAACTGATTATTCTTCAAAGTATGAAGCACACTCCGAAGATGCTGCTCATGTTCCTCTCGACTGCTGGAGTAAATCAAGATATCATCAATGAATACAACCACAAAAGATTCCAAATAGGGCTTGAACACCCGATTCATCAAATCCATAATTGTTGCTGGGGCATTTGTCAACCCAAATAACATCACTAGGAATTCGTAATGCCCATACCGAGTCCGAAAAGCTGTTTTAGGGACATCAGATACCTTAATCTTCAACTGATGATAACCAGACCTCAAATCAATCTTCGAAAATACCTTGGCATCCCTGAAGCTGATCAAATAAATCATCAATTCTTGGCAGCGGATATTTGTTCTTAATAGTTGTTCATGATCGATAACCGAATTGCCAATTAACCTCATGTTAACAAAAAAAATATCTCATTGCAAACCTTCACAATACTAATAACGAGATGCGAGGCACGAAGACCTCATAAATATTTACCCGAATTAACGAGTCACATTTAATGCCACATGGGCGGGCACCTACCTTGTAGGTTACAACTCAATATTACAATATGAATTTGGCAAGTATGCACAGATAATTTCATACATTTTTTTAAAAAATAAGCCTAGTAGGCATGACTCCCTATTAGTACTATAGTACAAATTTAATTTCACAAGGGAGAATTTAAACACAAGAACCTTTATCACAAGGATCTCGTCCTTATATAACTTCCATCGCAGCTCATAACCCGGTTTAAACATATCAATTTATTTTAAAATGTGAGGACATCAGCCTCAGTAATATGCACATCTTGCCAATCGAAACTTTAAATTTTCTCCTTTTAAATAACATTCGGTAAACAAAATCACGACACATAATGAACCTCACACCGATAGGGCATATAATTCATAATTTATAATTAATTATCCGTAAATTACATCAAAACTTATCGAAATGAGTAACAGAAAGCCACATTTAGCCTCACAGATCTTATTAGTGACCAACATGGAATGATAAGCATAGTTATCTCCATAGAATCTCCCAACATAAGTAAATACATAAGTAGATTATAGAATTACGAAGCTTTTTCATAAGTGGAGCACAATAGGAGGACTCGTCTTGATACTCAGAACCGTATCAAGTTAAGAAAATTATTCCTTTATTTTAAATCGAGGTCGTACCCATAATAACACCATCTGATGTAACGACCTCCGCCATACCATAAAACAAATATAACAATGGCTGGGTCTCCACCTCTAGAACGCCTTCTACCCGCATGTCCTCCACCTCTAACGGTCTGACCTCCACCTCTAGGTGCCTGACCCCTGCCATAAGTACCCCTGCCTCCAGACGAGGCACCACCAAAACCACTGAACTGACGAGGCCTCTTATCAGACATGTACCCTCTCTCCTGTGCAAGAACCATCTCGATCCTCCTCGCGACATTAGTAGCCGCCTGAAAAGAAATCTCACTTTCGGTCTCCTTGGCCATCTAAAGTCTTATAGGGTGAGTGAGTCGCTCCATAAACCCCCTTGAGTCTCTCTCTCTCAATAGGTAGTAAAAGGAGAGCATGGCGGCCAAATCCACAAAACGGGACTCATACTGAGTAACAGTCATACTGCCCTCTTCATAGGCTTGTCACGGACACCTGTGGAGAATTATCTCTCACAAGGCCAATTTCTTCTTTTGTTATGTTGACTCAACACTATTGAGCTGACCCATTTCTTAACATACTATTCGAATCTTCTTTGGGGTAACCCTTACCCCTATTTATACACAACAATCACAAAAGTAGAGCTCCATACAGGCAAATCTTGGCATGAACCACATAGTCCAGAATCTCATCAACCACTGTACTTCCTCCGAAACACTCCAAAATCCGCAACCATGACGTCCATGCTGAGTAGACATTCTATAGATTTAAAGTTGTTTCTCTAACTCCTTTGGTACTGAAGTATATGATTATTAAGTAGGCGGACATACCGCAAGTCTCAACCTTATCCTCTACAAAATCTCAAAACTTACACATGTGTAAATTTTTGGGGAACCTTTCAGTACTACATATATAAGGCAAAAACTGATATAACACATGAACCCGCAATCCATCCATTGATAGTGGACTCCCCCCCACTCGGCGCGAAGTCATAGTCCACCACGTCTGATGATCCATAATATTAACCTTCACAACTCGTATAAATCAACTAGATGCCAAGGTCCGTTTCACCCCTCACATGATTCACTGGTCGATATCTCAATACGCCCGCATCTTCAGTTGGAATCACACGTTAAGGCAATGTTGAGTATCTATGGCTCTCTCGTAGTCCACCTGCGGCATCACGAACCGTCGACGCACAACTGATATCGGGTGCGCAATGTCATACACGAGTGGATACAAAGGAATTATGAGATATATGTTTCAAGATAAATTAATGTCGCACGATTAGGAATGACAGAAGTAGAACTATTCCTAAACTATGTAGCCTCTGGAAGATAAGTACAGACATCTTCGTACCGATCCTTCAGACTCTACTAAGCTTGCTCGTGAATCGTGAGACCTAGGCAACCTAGTCCTCTGATACCAACTATCACGACCCAAAATTTCCCACCGACGGGACCGTGATGGCGCCTAACATTTCACTTGCTAGGCAAGACAACGTTAGAGAATTATTAACCAATTTCTTATTTCCATTTAGTAATTAACAATAATTAACTAAGATGAAATATAATAAGTACGTAATATCATAAAACCGTATTAATTACTACCACCCGGATCTGGAGTCACAATTCACGAGCATTCTAGAATTTACTACAAGTAATAGTCTCAAAGAAATACAACTGTCTGAATGAAAGAAAACAATAGTGACATAAAAAGGTAGACGGGGACTTCGAGGTCTGTGAATGCCGACAGATCTACCTTGAGTCTCCGGACAGCGGACCAATAGCAAAATCTCGATCAACCTGAGCTGGTATCAAAGTCTGCATAGAAAGTGCAGAGTGCAATATCAGTACAACCGACCCCATGTACTGGTAAGTGTCAAGCCTAACCTCGGTGAAGTAGTGACGTGGCTAGGACAAGACACCCACATATAACCTAAACAGTATAATCATGCTAGTGGCAACAACGGTAAATAAATAAATAACGCAGAAATAATGGGAGGGGAACATACAGTGGGGAATAAAACATAAAGAGTGATAATAATGAAAATACAGAATTAAACCGGAAATCCTTAAACGAATTGAGCAATTAAGACAGTAAGGAAAACTGCACGGCATCACCCTTCGTGCTTTTACTCTCAACCTCACCAAATTATAAATAAAACTGCACGACATCACCCTTCGTGCTTTTACTCTCTTCCTCACAATATAAATAATTCATGCTCGGCATCACCCTTCGTGCTTTACACTCTTCCTCACCATATAAATAAATCATGTACGGCATCACCCTTCCTGCCTTACACTGTTCCTCACAATATAAATAAACCATGCACGGCATCACCCTTTGTGCTTTACACTCTTCCTCACAATTCACAGAATCAATAACAACGGATAGAGAGAAGTTTCACAAAGAAATCCATATTTCATCAGTGATTACTTTCACAATTTAAAATCTCAACCTCGAATCAATATTCACAATTTTATCGACCCTGGGTCGAACCGGATACAAGTCTCCCAACATTTCAACAACAACAATAAGCATGGATAACAAGATTTAAGACTACAAATTTGCAAGAATAGAATTTCACTCGCATGCTATGACTCGACCACAACGTATAGATGCTCGTCACCTCAACTATATATCGTATTCAACAACAAAACACGTAGCAAATACTCACACAATACCTATTCCCTCAAGCCAAAGTTAGACACAATACTTACCTTGCTCCGAAGACCACTAAATTCTCAATCACAGCTTTTCCTCTAGAATTCACCTCCAAACCACTCTTATCTATTCAAAAATGACTCAATGATATCAAATATTTCTAAAGGAATCAATTACATTGCATAAATTTAGATTTCCCAAAATTTCCTCCAAAAAGTTAAAAATTGACCCCGGGCCCGCTTGGTCAAAACCCGAGGTTCAGACCAAAATCTATTTACCCATTCACCCCCGAGCCCGAATATATAATTGGTTTTGGAATTCGAACTCAAATTGAGGTCTAAATCCTCAAATTTTTGAAATCCCTGGTTTCTACCCTAACCCCTAATTCTACCATGAAAACTCTAGATTTTAGGTTGATAATTCATAAAATGTAATGGGTAATTGAAAGAAAATGGTTTAGAATTACTTACCAATACTTTGGGGAAGAAAATGACTCTTGGAAATTGCCTCTACCCGTTTGGTTCTTGAAAAATGTTGAAGAAATGGCTTAAACCCGTGTTTGGTGTCCGTTTTAAGTCACTGGACATGCTTTCATCGCGTTCGCGAGAGGACTGTTGCGATCGCGATGCACAGCGGCCTAAGGCCTTCGCGTTCGCGAGTCTTTCTACGCGTTCGTGTAAGGCAGCTCCCCCCAAGTCTTCGCGTTCGCGACCCAGTGGACGCGTTCGCGTAGAAGAACATAACCCCCCTCCCCCAGGTCCCTTAAACTATCGCATTCGCGTGAGACAGATCGCGTTCGCGAAGGGTACCACTCCCAACGCTTTGTGTTCGTCACCAGTCCTTCGCGTTCGCGAAGAAGGAAATTCTCGTGCCCCCATTTTACCTTTCACGTTGGCGACACTACCTAAGCGAACGCGAAGAAGGGCACACCAGAACAGCTGCTGCAGCAAAAATCTCAGATTTTCTAAGTGCAAATCACCCCGTAGCCTATCCGAAACTCACCCGAACCCTCGGGGCACCAAACCAAACATGCACATAAGTCTACAAATATCATACGGACCTGCTCGCATGATCAAATCGCCAAAATAACACCTAGAACTACGAATTTAGCACCAAATCAAATGAAATTCTCAAGAACACTTTAAAAATTCTATTTTCTCAATTGGACGTCCGAATCACGTCAAATCAACTCCGTTTCTCACCAAATTTCACCGACAAGTCTTAAATATCATAATGAACCTGTATCGGGCTCCGGAACCAAAATACGGATCCGATACTAACAATGCAAAATATCAATCAATTCTTAAAAATAAATAATTTCCAAACTTTTAATTTTCATCAAAAATTCATAACTCAAGCTAGGGACCTCCGAATTCGATTCCGGGCATACGCCCAGGTCCCATAATTCGATACGGATCTACCGGGACCGTCAAAGCATAGATCCGGGCCTGTTTACTAAAAATATTGACCGAAGTCAACTAAAATTATCTTTTAAGGCAAAAATTCTTATTTTCATTAGTTTTCAACATAAAAGCTTTCCAAAAACCTGCCGGACTGCGCACACAAATCGAGAAGGGTAAAAATGAGATTTTTAAGGCTTAAGAGCGCATATTCGAGTTCTAAAGCATAAGATGACCTTTTTGGGTCATCACAAAAATTAATAAATCGCACCAAATCGATAATCCGAGCTAAACCGGAAAAAAAATCTGATATGATTTGGTATTGGAAAACAAAATCCAACCATAAGTGATTTGGTTTGGTTTTAACGAAAAAAAGTCAAACCGAAACCAAACTAACTCGACATTACATTTATACATTTCTTAAAATATTTTTCACAGTTTTATCTTTTAATGTATTATTTAAAGTTTGGACTTAACATTCTTGAATGGTCCAATAAGTTTTATAACTCATAAATATAGTAATTCAAATAAAGTTCAAATCAATATTAATGATAACAAAATAAATTCAATTCAACACTAGAAATGATAATAGTATTGGATATCTATTTTTAGTTTTGCATTGATTTATAATTTAAATGCATAACATAGCTTTGTTTTTAGTGCTTAGTCATGTAATTAATAATACTTATTAGATGTACTTATTTTAGAATGACTTATATAGTACTTTTAGATTATGTTCATTTTTATTATGGCTTATTAAATAGTATTTGTTTTATGCGATTTTATTATCTATGTTATGGAATACTTTAGTACAATGCTATGACTCATCTTATATTATTGTGTTATTTTCTTGAAAAATACATTATATAGTTGTATCCTACAAGGATTAAAGAAATATTTGGAGCACAAGTTATATATTTTGTGCTATGAAGACTTTACTGGAAAAATCCGAAAGAACCGAAAAATCCAACTTTGTTAGTTTGATTTGATTTATTGATTTAAAAACCCGACACTATTAATTTGATTTGATAACTAAAAAATTCAAACCAACCCGAACATATATACACCCCTACCTGCAAGTTAAGTAAACTATTGAAAATCTTCTTTGCCATACTTGTGTGTATCTTGTAAATTACTTATCATGGTTTCACATCAAAATAGAAAAGAGGTTTCTACAAGTGAATCTCTAAAAGTAACTATCTTCATCCAAGTTTTAAATGCTTCCAAAAAAATAAGGTATGGAAGCTACTAATTCTTGGTTTAGGGTCATGTGAATGAATTTTATTACCTTTATGCAATTTCATTTATTGGAGAATGTTGATATAAAGGTTATGTCCATGCATTGATTTTAATCGTATAAAAAGATTTTATTTTTCGAAAAGCCTTCTGCATACATGTAAGAGGCATATAAGTAGGGATTCGTATATGGGATTGATTTGCTCGGATCGGGTAATATACATGATACTGGTTATGTAGATTTGAATCGTGATATCTCTCAACAACGTTCATGAAGACTTTGTTAATGGATTGGCTGGATTACTTACTCATTTTAGTTACGAGATGTGACTAAATATAAGTTCTTTCTCATTCACTTATAATATATTTTCTTTTTGAATTTATAATGCAAACACTAAGTATTATTTTTTCTTGAAATAAAAAAGTTTCTTATTTTTTGTATTGGATGTTGTTGTTCACTATTGAATTTCGTAAAAGACCTAATGTACATATTCAATGGAGTTTGGACTTGGGATAGCTACAAGCATTGTTATCCATTATCTAACAAATCGAATGAAGCCCGATATGAGCATTGATGATAGGATAGTAATATCTAATGTTGCACGTAATGCAGTTGATAAAAAAAGTGGAGGAATGAGATTGATGCAAGTTATTTCTTATTCGAGAAGATAAGTTGTTGCAACTTGCAAATATGTCTAATTTTTAACATTTGAAAGTGATTTTTATGCACATTCTTCGAAAAAATAAGTAACCTTCGATCGAAGTCTTAATATTTGTTTTTCACATCTAAACATTAAAAAGAACAATTGATTATGTAAAATTCTATCTATTAATTATTTGTCAAGAATTTTCCTTTAATAGTGCACCATTTGTGTAGAATCGAGGTTTAAGGAGGAAGAATTTTATAAGCTTTGGTGGAGATTTTAATGCATATCTCTTTAGTGACACCGGGAGGTAAGAATGAAAGATGAAGTAATTTTTTGATATTTTCTTCTATTAATTATTTTCATTCTGTATATTGGTGACACTTGTAATTTTCTCCTACTTAATCGCAGATGCGTTGGATCGAAAATGTGTTACCACCGCCGCAATTATTTTTTATTGTTGATAAACTCAATATGAAAAGGTTCGTGTAAGGCAAAAAGTGTGTACATGATAATTCTGATTTAATTGGAACGTGATAGTTGTCACACCCAAAAGAAAAAAGGGATTGGTTTATTTATTTTTGAAGAGTCACCACTTGAAATAATTATTAAGATGTCCCAAGTTATCGGTTTATTTAAAATTCCAATTCAAGAAAAAATTGATTCTGAATTACCGTACGCGAAACATAGAAATTATAGATTTCTTGTATATTTTTCAAAATTATTTTGTTAGGGAATGTACAATATGATTTAGTTGGTTTTATTGGTTATTATTTGCTCTATTTTGTAGATGTTAGTTTCATTTTCTGTGAAGAAATTGTATATATTATGTTTAGTTGTTATTTTCTTATTTCTTGCTCTAAACATAATTTTATCAGTGTATTTGTAGCTTCAATGTAGTCAGTTGTTATATATGTTTACTAATTTTGTAACTTACTTGTATGCAATGTATTTATGTCTTTCTGATTGTAGCTAAATTGTAGTAGAAGTGTATTTATTTTGTTTTTTTGATTTTCAAACAAGTTTGATTAACTTACTGTTTCTTTTGGTTCAAAATCGAATATTTATAGCCTATTATTCGAAATCATGTTGTTAGGGGATGTACTACTTGATTTTGTTGGTTTTATTGGTTATTAGTTGCTCTATTTGTAGATGTTAATTTTATTTTCTGTAAATAAATTGTATATATTGTGTCTTGTTGTTACTTTCTAATTTCTTGCTCCAAACATAATTTGTAGCTTCAATGTAGTCAATTGTTATATATGTTTACTATTTTTGTAACTTACTTGTATTCAATGTATTTATGTCTTTCTGATTGTAGCTAAATTGTAGTAGAAATGTATTTATTTTATTTTTTGATCTTCAAACAAGTTTTATTAACTTACTACTTCTATTGGTGCAGAATCAAACATTTTTTACACCGCATGATGTTGATTATGGCACCACTAGGTTCCAGACATTATCCGACCATGCTGTTCCTGGCCAAATCAAGGTGTTATTGTCTTAAAATAGGTTAAATTTGTTTAAGAAGACATATTTTGGGCATTTTCTTTCCGTGCCTAAAATATGTATCCAAAATCAGGCAATTCACCTTCTCATGAAGTATGAATTGAACACATCCGGTTCTGATTATTTTACGGCATAGGTGAGAGGTTGAACTTTGGGTTGAGAGAGTTTGCCCTTATCACTGGCCTTAGATGTTTTACAGTGTCACGACCCGAAATTCCCACCTTCGGACCGTGATGGCGCCTAATATTTCACTTGCTAGGCAAGCCAACGTTAGAATAATATTAACTTATTCTTAAATAATTTTTAAATTTATTAATAACAAAGAACGATTGCGGAAGTAAAGTCTGAAATATAGTGAATAATCCATAAAAATAATGATGTCTAAATACCATCCCAGAATTTAGTGTCACAAGTGCACGAGCTTCTAGAATAATACAAATAAGGGTCCGAATAAAATAAAGTTGTCTGAAAATAAACACACAGCTAGAGTAAAGTAGACGGGGACTTCAGAACTGCGGACGTCGTGCAGTTATACCTCAAGTCTCCTCTGAGTAGCTGAAATCCGAGCAAGTCTATGGCACGCCGCTGGGACCAACTCCAAACTCTGCACAAGAAGTGCAGAGTGTAGTATCCATACAACCAACCCCATGTACTGGTAAGTGTTGAGCCTAACCTCAACGAAGTAGTATCGAGGCTAAGGTGGGTCACTTACATTACCCGTACACAATATTAGTAATAACAACAATAATAGAAATAAATCAGGTAACTCATTTATAATAATTGAAGCCAATTCAGCAGTCATAACCAATTAACATTTCCATCAATTTTGTTGCAGCGTGAAACCCGTTCTCATAATATATTCACATTCAATTCTGTTGCAGCGTGCAACCCGCTCTCACAATATATTAATTTTCAATCCTCTCATATAATTATTTTTAATCAAGTATATATATTGACTTTTAAATAAGTCTATTG